>VYZT01043130.1:165964-232902 GCA_013400735.1 Pomatostomus ruficeps
TTCCCCTTCCCCTTCCCCTCCTGTTATTGAGATCTGGTTCATTTAGAAGTACCAGGAAACCCATGGGGTTTCAGCCAGGACCACTGGTTTAGCTCCTCACCCTCCTTCAGAGCATCCGTTCAGCTTCAGACAAGCCTTTCAGCTTCCCAGGACACAGGTTCCTCCCTTGTCAGATGAGGATTCTAGAGGTCATAATGCAGAAGTTTAACTGAGGTTTGCTAAGCACGGGAAAATTTGAAAGGAAATGTTCTGTTCATCAGCAAATTATTACAATCAAAATAATATTAAATTGAAATTATTTTAAAGCAAGTAACAGGTTCATTTAGTGATGATGGCTGTGATAGGCATTAAATATTTTATTTTTTAAATAAAACAAAATGACCTTGACTTGCCACCCACCAGAGTAATTTTCAGATTCAATTATTTTACTATTGAATAATTAACAGTGACCCTGATTTGCTGAATGTTCAGGTTAGAGAAGCTGTCAGTTTTAACTAGACTCCAAGGACTGAGCGTGGGCTTTGCACTGGGCTGGCTGATACCTTCAGAGAGCTTCCGAATGTGGGTTATTCTAAGGCTGATCACTGTTTCTTTTGCTGGGAAAACACTTGAGTCACCTCTCTCCACCCTGTTTTCACAGAGCAGCGGGGTGGGAGGTGGAGAAAAGTGGCCTCAGCTTCCCTCCCTGCTCCAAGGGCACTGCTGGCACTGCTGCAGAGCACAGGGGTGCCTTCCCCAGGCGCTGGCACAGGTGCCCAGAGAAGCTGTGGCTGCCCTGGGAAGCTGCTCCAGGCCAGGCTGGACGGGGCTTGGAGCAGCCTGGGATAGCAGAGGGTGTCCCTGTTCTTGACAGGGGCTGGAATGAGAGGGTCTCTGTGGTCTCTCCCAACCTAAAACATTTCATGGCTCCAGGATCAGCCCCACCCCAGCCCTCGCTGTCTCTGCTCTCTTGCAGGTGGCTGGAGAGGAGAGGCTCCTGCGTGGCTCCACTCGTTTGTCCTCAGGCACCTCCAGCCCAGCAGCCCCTTCCTGCTGGGCGGCCTCTGTGCTGCAGATGTGGCTCCTCCTCGCCGCCGCGGTGCTGAGCCTCCCCGCGATGTGAGGCAGGGCAGGCGCACCGGGCAGAGACTCGTTTGTGTTGGTTTCTTTACTGAACAACCAGAGCAGTTTGCAGGAAGAGGGCAGGGGGAAGGGAGGGGATGGGAAGGCGAGGTGAGTGTTTGGGCTTCCCTTCCTCCTCCTCACCTGTCTGCCGCTTTATTTGATTTTATATGATCAGCATTGTTGACCACCAGCTCATTCTCGGTCCTGGCCACCTTCCACACCACAGCTTGGTTGCTGTTTCTCCAGCTCTCTATGGAGAGAGTTGGAGCCATGGACAATTCCCTTGGGAAAGACGAAGGAGAGAGTTGATCCAAGAAATGAGAGCTGCAAAGGAAATGCTTTTCCCTGCCCCAGCCAAGAGGGGAAAGACTTTGGTGACCTATCAGGAGGTTTCCTGAAGCCCTGACCCACGCTGAGGGGCTCTCGACAGGACATGTCAAGTGATGTGGAGCTCAGACTGTCTCCAGGACCTGAAGGACAACCCGCCTGCTTCCTTCAGACTGACGAAACCAGAGCACAGGTGAGAAGGTGGCTGGTTTTGTTCACGGGAGAGGAACCTGAGGCACCTCCGGGGAGGAGCAAGTATCCACACTCCGAACTGGCTCCAGGATCATCCACCCTCTCAACACCATGGCCAGGGTGCAACCAGCATCCATGTCCCAGCTGTCACTGCCCCTCGGGCCCTCCTTAGGGGAACCTGTGTCACGTATTGATGGTGTTCAGGAAGAATCACGTGTGTTGTGTTTTGTTCACAGCTGAATTTTTTGTGTCCCAACCCAAGCATCTCTGTCCACTGGTCCAGTACAGTGTTTGGGGCACTTTTTGTCACATCCAAACAACTAGAGGCCAACATTGCCCCACCCAGGCTGCCCTGACTCCATCAGGGGTCAACGTGTGAGCCGTGGACAGGACTCAGTGTGAGCCCAACACATCCCACTCTCACAGCTGCCTGTCCCTCCACTGGTCTCACAGGCACAGGCTCTTCAGCCAAGGGATTTCATTCACTTTCCTAGGAAGGGACAGGACAGGAGAGGTTTGCTAGATACACCCTGAAGGCAGAAATATCCAGCCAAGAAAGGCCAAGTCATGGATTAGGTCGTGGGTAGGGACGGGATTGCTACGGTTTCCCCTCCTTTAGGAACTGGCAGAGGCCACCACTGGTGAGCAGGCGAAGGGCTCTGCCTCCTGCCAGCTCCTGTTCAGCCACCTCACCTCTCCTTTGGATGGGCACATTGTGAAAAAGAGGTGGGGAGAATCCTGGGTGGGATGGAGGAAACCTCCAGAGGTCACCCAGTCCCAGTCCCATGTCCCACGTCAGCACCTACTGTAACAATTTCAGTGAGAGACATCATCACCTCCCCTGGTTTATATCAGATCAGGAAATGGGTTTGGGAGGGACCTTAAAGCTCATCTTGTTCCAAGGCCCTGCCATGGGCAGGGACACCACCCACTGCCCAGGTTTTCCCAATCCCTGTCCAGCCTGGCCTGGGACCCTTCCAGGGCTCTCTTGCTCTAAGGGCTCTGCAGGTGTTCGCTGTCTCTGCGCATCAGAGCCCAGCACGGCCCTCAGTTCCCACGTCCCATCCTTCGAGCCCTGTCCCAGGCCGCGTCCTGCCCTCCTGGGGGTTCCCCGTGGCTCAGGGATGCTCCGGAATGAAGAGAATGAGGAACAGAGCAAGGAGCCCCTCACCCAGCAGGAAAGAGTTGAGGGTGGGAATTAAAAAAAAAATTATTCCCAAACTTTCATGGCTTTTTTCTGATCATTTCAGCCTTTTCACCAATAGTTAATGTTGATTCTCCCTCCAAGCTTGTTCATGAATCAAACCTTGCAAAACAGGATGACTTTTGAACCTTTCTTTTGGAGGAAGCAAACGAGATTACTCTCCTCCCACCTACCAACATGCGTGCACAGGCCACTGCTTTTTCCTTGCGAAAAGTCAGTAATTTTTTTTTATGAAATTCCATCTCTGCTGAATTCTGTGAAGTGAACCATGGATCTTCACT
This sequence comes from Pomatostomus ruficeps, assembly GCA_013400735.1. Classification (NCBI taxonomy): domain Eukaryota; kingdom Metazoa; phylum Chordata; class Aves; order Passeriformes; family Timaliidae; genus Pomatostomus; species Pomatostomus ruficeps. The sequence continues at coordinate 169,073 of VYZT01043130.1, forward strand.
TTTAAGTCTCTTGATTAACCACAGAAGTCATAGCACCTGCTCATAAAGGCAAAGGACTGAGCGAGCCAAGAGACAGAAAGGGAGACAATTTTTTTTTTTTAGGAATTACTCCATTCCTGAGGACTTCCATAAGCACAAAGAAGAGTCTTGGGAAAAAGAAAGGAAAAAAACCACAGCTAAAGAACCAGCCAGACTTTCTGTAGCCACTGAACTCTATTTCTCTGGCTGCCCAGCAGCACTCCCAGCGTTTGGCAGCCCCGAGGGCCCGTGAGATGTTGTGTGTGTACCTGTACCTGTCACGTCACCTCCAGCGTTGTCCCAGCAGGGCAGGAGCTGGGGGACCAGGCTGGGGCACCAGGCTGGGAGGTGGTGCTGGAGCAGGAGCCCCCACGAGGGGAAGGGGTGGGTGCCAGCCCATTCCAGGGTCACACTTGTACTTCCCTTTTCTGTACATGTCAATATCCAAACATATCCATGAATAAAGCACACGCGCATTTTCCTGACCCCCTCCTGTCTGCCATGCCAGCTTGTCCCGGCCAGGGTGGTGCTGAGCTCTCTGCTCCTGTGCTGCCAGGGCAGCCGGCAGAAACGGGGGATGGTCTGTGGGGGCTGGAAGGGTGGTGGGGCTCACAGTGAGGAATCACAGAATCCCAGAATGTCCTGAGCTGGAAGGACCCACAGGGATCACGGATCCAGCTCCTGGCCCTGTCCAGACCCCCCAACAACCCCACCCTGGGCATCCCTGGCAGCGCTGTCCAAACACTCCTGGAGCTCTGGCAGGGTTGGGAATGTGCCCATTCCCTGGGGAGCCTGGGCAGTGCCCAGCACCCTCTGGGGGGAGAACCTTTTCCTAAAATCCAGCCTGAGCCTGCCCTGCAGGGGCACTCCAGCCACTCCTGGGTGCTGTCCCTGTCCCTGTCCCAGAGATCGGAGCTGTCCCTCCGGAGGAAGCTGCACACAGCTCTGAGGTCTCCTCTCAGCTCCAAACCCAGCTCCAATCTGGTGTTTCCCAGTGGGGAACAGGTGAAAAACAGCTCTGCTGAGATGGAAAGACACCAGTGTCACCAGGGAAAGCGACACGAGTCCTGGGGCTGGTTGTGTTCCCTGCGGGGGTGAAACAGGCAAATGTTTGGGAACAATTCGGGGCAGATTTGGCTCAAAGCTGGTGCCAGTGCAGGAGGAGGAAGGCACTGCAGGACACAGCAGGGATGGGAACAATTCCACCTGCTCTTAGGGGCCTGTGGAGCCACTAATGCCAAGATGTCACCGTGTGACCCCGAGTGGGAATCACTGGGAAAGGCTGATCATCCCCTGAGTGGGAATCACTGGGAAAGGCTGACCCTGCAGCCCTGTGCTGGGCACAGGAGGAAGGGAGGGGCAGGAGAAGGGAGGGTGATGGTTCATGCCAGCCAGGAACGCTTCTGTTTGTGCCACGCACATCTGCGAGCTATTTTTGGCAACTTAAAAAAATGAAAGAAATCACAGGAAAATTGATTAGAGGCAAATGGAACGTTTTCTTGCTAATTCTGAGCGGGGGAAAAAAACAATCTAGAAAACAAATGCATATAAAATTTATATAAAAATAATGAGTGAAATTTAAGACAGTTCTTAAAGTGAGTTCAAGGTTGAACACATAAATGTTGCACCTTTTCCTCCCAAAAATCATGTTTGCCTCCATGCGTGCAGGGAGCAGCTGAGGATGCAGAGGAGGAGAAAAACCTGAGGGTTAGGGTTGGACTCAGCCTGTCCTTCAAGGCTTTTCCCTCTCGACAGCGCCCAGGCTGGGCTTTGCTGACTCGAGGGGTAATTCCTGTGAGGGCTCCAGCAGCTGACCCTGAACCACGCTGTGGGAGCGCCGCAGGGCTGAGGTGTCCCCTGGCTCCTGGGGCTGAGGTGTTCCCCTGGCTCCTGGATCTGAGGTGTCCCCTGGCTCCTGAATCTGTGTTCCCTGGCTCCTGAATCTGAGGTGTCCTCTGGCTCCTGAATCTGAGGTGTCCTCTGGCTCCTGGATCTGAGGTGTCCCCTGGCTCCTGGGGCTGAGGTGTCCCCTGGCCCCTGGCCAAGGTCAGCATCCAGGAAGCTGCTGGACCAGTCCAGGGCCACACAGTGAAGGGTGACAGGAGCTGCTGGTTCTCAGGGGTCCTGGTGTTGAAGGAGAGCTCGGGACTCCCTGCAGGGACTCACACGGGCTCTGCACCAGGGCTGCTCTGGGGGTGACAGCTGCCTCCGAGCAAGCCTGGAAATCACCCTCAGGTCAGGGTGAGCAGATCCTGGAGCAGGAGAAACACTAAGAGCTGGGAGAGGCTCTGGCTGACCCTCACTTCTACCCCATCTCTGGGTCTGGTTTTGGGCAGTGCTGGCGGTGCCCACAACAACACTGAGCATGGCTCCCTCCTCCAGCCACAGACATCAAACACTGAGGGAAGAGCAGGTGAAGTGATTTTTCCGCATTCCCAGAGAAAAAGTCCTACAGCCTCTGTAGCCCCAGGACAGGCTGGACAGGGCTTGGAGCCACCTGGGACAGTGGAAGGTGTCCCTGCCCATGGCAGGGGGCTTGGACTAAAGTCCCTTCCAGCCCAAACCTTTCCGTGACTCTGTGAGAGCCCAGAGCCTGGGGCAGCACTGGAGGTTCGGGGGAGAGACCTGTAGAGGGGACCCACAGTCCCATCACCCTGACTGCAGACACAGCACGAGCAAAATCCTGCAGCTGCTGTTCAACTGCTTCAAGGGCACGTTGAAATCAGGAACAACAATTTACCATCCGTTATCTCCAAGCAAACGGTGCTAAAGTGCTGATAGGGGTGGAGGCATCTTGCTTCGGTTATTAAAACACTGAATTTCTGCGGGAACAGTGGATGTTTGCCAGAGGGAAGAGCTGCAGAATTAGCTCTGACATGAAAAATGTTCAAGGCATTCTGTGGGGTTTTTTTTTCTAAGGAGAAGTGGAAATGATTTCTCGTGGGAGCAAGGATCCCAGGGAATATGTCACTGGAAATCCTGGCAGTCACTCTGTTGGAGGCACAGTGTGGCTGCAGCTGGAAAGCAGAGCTGATAAAACAGCTGGTGAGCTGCAGGTGGGATGGACGGATGGATGGATGGATAGATGGATGGATGGAGGGATGGAGGGATTGATGGATGGATGGAGGGATGGATGGAGGGATTGATGGAGGGACGGAGGGACAGAGGGATGGAGACACCCATGATCTCCATGCTCTGCTCTAATTCCCCATCAAGACAGGACTCTGCCATCAGCCATCACAATCCAGGCCTGCCCACTGAAGTTCGGCTTCCAAATAAAACTCAGGGATCAGCGTAAGAACCAGGAGAGATTCAATCCCATCCTCCCATGGCATTGCTGGTCACCACAGATAGGGGATCAGAAACAGCCCCAGCCCTGCAGGCTCACGGAGCTGCGCCTGTGCTTCTCGTCAGCAGCAGGGAAATAAAGAGGAGAAAGGTGTTGTCCTCCTTGGTGGAGCCAGAGTGGCCCCGTGAGTGGCTTTTTGGCTGAATTCCCTGCAGGTGTGGTTTCTGAGCAATGCATGTGGCCTGAGTGAGGGCCCGGGAATACAGAGAAGGAGAGAGGGAAGGAAGGGCCTGAACCCGCAGCTGATCACAGACTCAGGGAATAGTTTGGGTTGGAAGGGGCTGTAAAGATCCTCTTGTTTCACCCCCTGCCATGGCAGGGACACCTCCCACTGTCCCAGGCTGCTCCAACCCCAATGTCCAGCCTGGCCTGGGGCACTGCCAGGGATCCAGGGGCAGCCACGGCTGCTCTGGGCACCCTGTGCCAGGGCCTGACACCCTCCCAGGGAACAATTCCTTCCCAATATCCCATCCATCTCTGCCCTCTGGCAGTGGGAAGCCATTCCCTGTGTCCTAACCCTACACACCATTGAAAAACATCCAATTCCAGTGCAGTGTGAGCCATCAGATCGGGCTCTCTGTTTGTGGGGAGGATTCACCTCTTCTGAGACACCTCTAGTGCAGATCCCACATCCCAAGTTTGTCACTGAGTCTCTGGAGTCACCAAGGAGAAGAGGTGACTCCAGGACATCACAGACCTCACCTCAGAGCCTTCACAGGGTGATGATGGTGTCCCAGAATGGTGTGGCCGAGGATGCTGGGGCTGTGACCCAGCCTGGGGAGGTGCTGCTGTTCCCAGCCACCCTGCAGTGGGGAACACGAGGAGCTCAGCCCAGCCCCGCCCCAGCGCTGGCCCCTGGGCCCAGCAGCCTCATTGCCAGGCACAAACGTCCTCAGCAGTGCCGGCCCCTCGTTAGGAAATCTCCCTCACCTGCACCTCTGGAAAGGTCTCAGTGGTTCCCCTCTGCCCCTGCAATCCCTGCTTTGCTGCTTGATCAGTTCAGAAACCTAAAACCTGGAGGAGAAACTCAAGGACACCTGTGAATTCTGGTTGCCCCAATGGCAACGCCTCAGCTGTGGAACCCTGGCTCATTTGGACACGCCTCTCACTCCTTTCTTCCTCCTCTCTTCCAGCAAGGGGCAAACAAGGAACTGCTGGAGCTTTTGTGTATTGTAGGTGATTTAGCGCCAACCAGCGACCTGGAACTGCCCAAGAGCTGCCTCAATCCCCACCTTTTCTTACCCAGCCTCCAGTCCAGGATTTCTAGGGGAGTTAAATTGTTTTTTAAAAAGACTGAAGGTCCCTTCTTCCTGTAGGTGGTTGATATTTAAGGTTTGTGAAAAGAAAAGCTGGACAGCAAATTCCTCTCTGGCTCCTTACCCCAAACCATCCATTAATGACAGCTGATGACAAAGATCATCACCCTGGATGTACACAAAGCCCTGGAAAGCCTCCATGCTCTCTTCCCTTCCTTCTCTTCAAACCTCTTTTCTTTGCCACAGCACAAAAAAAATCAGAGCAGGGATGAAAAATGGCCCCGTCCCTCTGTGGTTTTTCCTGCTGTCCAAAATAAACCTAAAGCAGCTTTAAAACCACCACCCCCTGCCCATGTCATTTCAAGTCTGGACACCCCACGCTGTGCTGTCACCTGGCATCCTCCGCTCCGCGCCGCAGCAATTGCTGGGAATTGGGCTCCTGCATCCCCGTTTAATGCCACGGAATGAAGCAGCACAACATCTTCGGAGGCCACGGTGACCGAACCCGTCATGGCTCATCAATGTCAGGTTCAACTCTGCTTCATCCCAGCAGTGCTTCATTTCAAAGTTGGAGAGTGACACGAAAATAAATGGAGAAAAACGGGTTGGGTCCTGGCAGGACTCGGACTCCGGGAGCCTGGGATCAAGTGAGAGCTTTAGACAAGCCCTGCCTGAGGCTCAGGTTCTTGGCAGCAGCTCCACTCAGGTGCCCTGCGCCTCAGTCCCCCTGGGGCACAAGTTCCTTAGGATGGCCGATCAGGTCTGTTATAAAATGAGTTATTTATTGAACAGACAGGAGGGAGCAGACAAAAGGCCTTAAACAGAGTTACCCACTACACAGGGTTGTCGCGCTGTATGGACACAAAGAAAACACACGTAGCTGAACTAGGCCGAGGAGCTAAAAAAGAGAGAGAGTTAAAAGAGAGAGCCAAAAGAGAGAGGGCAGAACACTCTGACCTTTATTTATATGTTCTTAGAAATCACTGTGGATTGGAGGTAGAAATTACCACCTCTCAATCACACTGGGCAAAGGAAAAATCCATCCCATGTCTCCGCCTAGGAGAATGGAATGAAAACAACAAGGACAGTCAGCAAAACCATGGCCATGTTTACAACAGCACGCGTGAGAAAGTACTACAGCAAAGAGAAACATTGAAAAACTGCAAAACTCAGGACAACAGGGTGAGGCAAAAGAGCTCCTGGCAGATCACAGAAAGCAGCGCATGACATAAAGGTGCCTGTACTACAGCTGGCAAAGACCGGAGAGAGCAGGAGCCGGTGTAACTCAGCACCAAACTGCCCACAGTGCACACAGAGCCCTTTCGCTCAACCCTCGGGAGAGTAACCACAAAACTGCGTCCCAGCTTTGGGGAAAAGCCCCACAAATTTCATGCAGATTTTTGCTTTGTGGAAGGTTGGTGTAGCTTTTATCGTTTGTGGAGTGTCCATCAGTCAGAAATTCCAGCTTACCTTCCCACACCCTTGCTTCCACAGCAAGAGGTTCATTGTCAGCTGGTTCTGTCACTTCCACGGTGCCCGAATAACCATGGGACAGGCGGTCTTTAGGGAGTTATCCCACCAAACCGCAGGCTTGGGTGACGGGCGAGAAGCTTTGCACCAGCTCACAAACATCAGATGAGTTCTTGTGGCTGGGAGGCCTCCTGTGCCCGTCCTGCTACTCATCCTGCTGTCTGTCCTGTGCCCGTCCTGTGCCCGTGGCTGCTGCCCGAGAGCTGGGACGGCGTGGCCCCTCCAACGTCCCTCTCCCAGCTTTTTTGTGTATCTGAAACACCGGCGGGTGCCAACATTTGGTCAATCATCAGCAAAACTGATGGTAGTTTCCAGGGAGCGCAGATTTTCCTCTTTGGATTTAAGCAGAGAAACTTCCTGGGAAAAGAATTATTAGTGAGAGCAGGAAAGGGAAGGGGCTGAGATTTTATAGTTCCGTTGGGGTTGTGTCACGGTTGGCAGCTCCTCAGGAGGGGCAGCGCAGGGACAGCTCCGATCTCCGCCCTCTGTGAATAAATTCCTCCTTCGACCCTCGCCCTCCCAAAGAACCTGCATGGAGGACAAGGCCCTTCTTCTACACCACCACAGAATTATTTCCTTGGCAAAGACCCTTAACAAACTGAAAATCTGACACCTCCCTGGGGTGCTCCTCCCTCCTCCCACCCTTCAGAGACAGCCACGGAGATCAGAGCCCAGGAGCTGCCCCAGAGCACCGGGGCGAGGGTGAACCTGAGGGTGGATGGGTTGGAATGGAAATGATTTAATGATTCTGCCTTTAAAATCTACAGATTTAACTGAATTGCATTGATGCACAGCCCCGTCCCTGCAGAGGGCACCTCCCTCCTTCCTCCTCCCAAATTCAGTGCCTGGCAGGAGCCTGCTGACACCCCCACCACCGCCGCAGAAACTCACCCTCACCCCGGCCAGGAGCCTCCAAAACCACCTGGAGATATTTCTTCCCCCCATTTTAAGAAAATAAATAAGAAAAAGAAGAGGAAGAATTTTAACCAGATCATCTACTTTTTATTTCAGAGGAAAGATTTGCATTATTTACTTTTATTTATATACATGTACTTCACATTTGTATTTAAAATGCACAGACCTCCCAAGAATTTTCTCGTTCCGGCTTTAAATTAGCTGTTATTTTACAATACAAAAAATTATACCAAAAAACTGCAATCCTAAATGTGTGTATGTATAACACCCACAACCCCAGCAATGAAATAGTTTACAATACTTGCTCCTATTTACATATGAACGCAATAAATGCTAAATTATACATATTAACAAACTAAGCTCAAGTCTGAACACAGATAAGAATCATAAATAATTACAGAACAAAGAGGAAAAAAAATCCAGAATACAATTAATTCAAGGATCTTAGTTTAAAGAACATTTATTGTGCACAAATTTCAGAGTAATATAAAACTCTTTTTTTTTTCCTTTTTTTTTTTTAAAAATGGACTGACATATGATACACTCTGTGACAATTGTTTTTTTTTTTTCCTTCTTTCTACTGGTGAGGTTTGTGGAATCAATACTAAATGGAGAGGAAATGTCTAAAGAATTAAAGTACCTGGAAGATGCACACGGAGTCTGTGTGTAGTGTCAGAACAAAGGAACAGACTGAGCAAAACCTGCCCTGATGCAGAAACCAACAGCACAAACACGGATTGAAGCACTCCTGGCATGGAAACAGCTCGTTTCAGCAGCTACCGAGGGAAAAGCAGGAATTTGACTGAAACCGCACAGAACGCACCCAAAACCGAGGAGCACACCCCGAGCCATCCCTCCCCTCCTTGCGCAGCCCCAGCGCTTGGCGAGCCCGTTCCCCCCGGAGCATCCCCAGCGCTGCCCCGCCGCTCCCGCAGCCGAGCCGGGCCCCAGCCCCTTCCCTTCCCGCTCCCTCCCTTCCCGGGGCATTCCCGGGGCATTCCCAGGGACGCGGAACGGGAGGGGCAGCGGCAGCGCCGCTCCCCGGGAGCGCATGGAGCGGCCAAAGCCTCTCTGGGCACTCAGAGGCTGCTCCGGGCACTCGGAATCTCTCCGGGCACTCAGAGGCTGCTCCGGGCACTCGGAGGATGCTCCGGGCACTCGGAGGATGCTCCGGGCACTCGGAATCTCTCTGGGCACTCGGAGGATGCTCCGGGCACTCAGAAGATGCTCCGGGCACTCAGAGGCTCTCCAGGCACTCGGAGGCTCTCCGGGCACTCAGAAGATGCTCCGGGCACTCGGAGGATGCTCCGGGCACTCAGAGGATGCTCCGGGCACTCGGAATCTCTCTGGGCACTCGGAGGATGCTCCGGGCACTCAGAGGATGCTCCGGGCACTCAGAGGATGCTCCGGGCACTCAGAGGATGCTCCAGGCACTCGGAGGCTCTCCGGGCACTCAGAGGATGCTCCGGGCACTCGGAGGCTGCTCTGGGCACTCAGAGGATGCTCCGGGCACTCAGAGGCTGCTCCGGGCACTCAGAGGATGCTCCGGGCACTCGGAGGCTCTCCAGGCACTCAGAGGCTCTCTGGGCACTCAGAGGCTGCTCCGGGCACTCAGAGGCTGCTCCAGGCACTCGGGCTCTGCTCGCTGCCATCTCCCCAGCCCCGTGCCGTGATCCCTGGTCAGTGGAAGGGGTTCAGGGCTCCCAGGGCTCCCCGATGCCGCCGGTGCCCGTCCCCAGCTCGGGGGCTCACGGGACAGCAGAAGCAGCCGGGAACACCTGCAGCAGCAAAGGCTGGAGGGGCAGCCCAGCCCTGCGGCGCTGGAATTGCAGCGGGTCATGGAAAAGGCCTCAGGTCTGGTTTCAAACTCTCCTTTCAGCTCCTTCAGGGCCAGGCAGGCTGAGCTGCCATTCACAGCCATCCCATAAACCCCGTGCCTGCGGACCTGGGAACATTTCCTGCAGAGAAATGGGGGTTCTGAGCAGCCTTTGGCACCTGAGCCACTCCGAAGGAGTGTGGAGCTGCCAGCCGAGGCTGCCACACCGATGGCACCGCACAGCGAGTTCTGGACATCACCCCCGATGGCACCGCACAGTGAGTTCTGGACATCACCCCTGATGGCACCACACCACTGAGTTCTGGATGCCACCCCCGATGGCACCACACAGCGAGTTCTGGGACATCACCCCCGATGGCACCGCACCGAGTTCTGGACATCACCCCTGGTGGCACCACACAGCGAGTTCTGGACATCACACCCGATGGCACCGCACCGAGTTCTGGACATCACCCCTGGTGGCACCACACCACTGAGTTCTGGGACATCACCCCTGGTGGCACCACACCACTGAGTTCTGGACATCACCCCCGATGTCAATCACAGGCACCACCCCATCATAAACAGCTTTATTTTGTAATTTCAATACAACGCGCTTTAAGCCCAGGGAGAGTGACAGTAACAACTGAAAAGTAGTGTCTCATAAATCTTCCAAAATATTGAGCCAGCGCGTGGCAAGGTCATGCTACAACAGTCCAGAGAAAATTCTGGGCTAAAAACCATGGAAAATGGTGAATTAAAAAAAAAAAAAAGGTATGTTATTTGGAGACCCACTGGCACCATTGGCTTCTAGAGCAAAAGGGCCCCAAGAGATCTGAAATTTGATTATTAATTTTTTTAAAGGGTCCTCTCAAAGAATAAAAATGTTCTGAGGGTTGAGACATCGAATGCTGAATTTCAGCCAGTTACAAACACCTGGAAATCGTGATTTTGAATGGAAACACTGCCACAATAACAAAGGCCTCGAACGACTGATTTAATCCTCCACGTAGTGACCACTTTGAGGACGTTCATTACTTGTCTCCAAGGGTTGCTTTCCCCCCTTTCAAATGGAAAAGCCTTTATTTTACTTGGTTTCTACGTTTAAGTGAAATGCATTTGAACACACGAAAGTCAAGTTATGCCTCCCTGCCTAGCAAGATACCACGGGATAATCTGATGTTTAAAGCTCTGGAAAGTTATCTAACACCGATCAGATGAAGGAGTTATTAAGACAAAACTCATACATCATTTAAAATGCATCAAAAATACATTCAATATTTTTTCTGGTTTATATACACTTTAAATCTCTCCATGTTCTGCACGTTACTGTAGAGGTTATGTACAAGTGCAAAATCTGTGTGTCATCTGTCATTTATGTACAGATTCTCCCATGAAATAAGGTTGTTCTTTCTCCCCCACCTCACTTCCAAATGAAAAACCCCAAAATCCTTCACTTTTGATACTGGCTTGGTGATAAACCACCAGCAATTCTTCTTTCCCCTATCCTTTCCCACTTTTTTTTCCCTGTTTACCTCCAAGCTGGGATGAAACTGCAGCAGAGCTGTGTATGAGAGTTCTCTTCTCCCTCACCAGGACGGAGATCAGGTGCAGAGCAGAGCTACGTCCTAAAGGAGCTGCTTCCTGTTACTTGTGTAAGTAACTCCTGTCCCTCTATTTACATCTTTTGGTTCTGATAAACATTGACTTTGATCATTTTTGCTCATTTTTCCAATATCTGACACCTCATTTTACGGCCACACTCCTGAGCACACTGCAGGCTTTGGAGACCAGACAGCCCAGCTCTCCAGGAGTGAGAAAAGCCCCCAAACTCCCGATTTCTGGCTGTTTATGAGTGTAAAAATCTATCACCCCTCCAAGCCCACAGTTCTGAGAGCTGCTTCTACTCAGGAAAACCCAAGAACTTCCAGCACCTGCTCAGCGCTGTCCTGAAGAGGGAGACCCCAGCACAGGGGCTTTCACCACCTGGGCTGGCAGCTTTCCCCCCAAAACCCCTGGAGGAGCAAGAAGCAGAATCTGCAGGCATGAGGATGTGCATCATGGCTGAAAATGTGTAGTACCAGGGGAGGGATTTCAGTCCAGTCTCATCTCTCCAGTTCAGATTAATCCTATCACCGAGCAAGTTAGAGAATATTATCAGGAGATGAATCTGTCTGAGGTAATCCGTGCATCAGGTAAAACTAAAATTGCCTAAATCCCTTCATTCTAAGACAAAGCTCAACCCTTTTCTTCTCACAATTGCTTCTTTCCAGAGAGCGTTTAAACTTCTAGTTTAGGAACAGATGCATTTATATACATTTATATATAGAATGCATTTTCCCCCAATGTTTTTCTGCAGTCCCAATATTTCTCTACAGTCCCACTGCACTTGTTAGATGACACATTAAATCAGAATTATCCACCACAGTCCTTGACCCGCCAGGCTGTTCCCAGCACCACTGTCCGGACACAAACAGCAATCCCTCTCTTTATTGCGATGCTGCCACGCTACAAAGAGCTTCTTCAAAATACGTGGTTAGAAATAAACACCCCAGACATGATATGTGACTGATCAGCAGGGCGCACACCAACTGCTGCAGTGATTCGGGTTTCACTGGGCGCAGACCCAAGAGCTCTTCCCTTCCGTGTGTTACTCTCCACTCAGTGAACACCAGATGTGCTCAGCAGAACCCCCCAGCTCAGTGACCTGGATGAATCCACAGTTACTGTGACGAGCCATAATTCCACACCTCCTTTGGCATCCTCACCAGCCAGCGGCCCTCCGCCCACTCCCAGCTCCGGGGAGGCACCACCGCCCACGGACGGAGGGGCTGAGTCCAACCTCGAGCCTCAAAACACAACCCCAGCTTGTCAGAGCAGTCCAGATGGTTTGATGCACCCCCCAAACGCCAAACCTCCTCTCTGCTGTTCACAAGTCCCATCCTTTCACCAACCAGCCACTCCTTCAACATCTAACAGAGCCCGAGCCCAACAGGAAACACCAGGAGCTGATCACATAGAACTCAAACCTGGGGCAAAACAAAGCTGCTCTGCCTGATTATTATTTAAAGTTCTTTTCTTCCTTCATCCCCAAGTGATCTGGCACCCGGAGTGTTGCTTTTTACACCCTGCAAGAAGATGGAGCAAATCATAACCACTGACGAGCAAGGCCTCGGAGCTCAGCTCCCATCCAGAAGGACGGCGGGAGGGAAGGGGGAGGAAAGAGGCCAAAATCGGAAAAATACAATATATCTGCCCTGGAACACAGACTGCTTCTATGAAAATGCTGGTGAAACCGGGAGTTTTGTTATGAGATACTGAAACTCTACGTGCCTTCCAGATGCTTCCATCTGGGTGAGTAGTTGGTTGGTCAGGAAAATGCGATTTTCCTGTGCCTGCACAGGGCAGAGAACACCGAGTGCCCGGGGTGGCTCGATGGGAGCATACATACCTCTCAGAGGAAGCGAGTTACGTTAGAAAGCGGCGCGTGCAGCGGGCTCCTCGCTCCCTAGATCTGTTCAAGTCTAGGCACTTGTGTGTGGTGCACTCCAAGCAGGATAAGACTATGTAAACACCAAAGCAACATCCAACTCTCCAGTTACTTCACGCGGTCCGAGCAACATCAACCTTTCACCATCCCAGCTTCTGCCTTCCTGGACCATGGTGACTACAAAAAGGCTGTGCCTGGAAGAGAGTTCCACTGAAATAATGAGGGAACAATTAATTATTAAATGAAAACAAAGGATGAAGATGCTTTGAAGATTAATAGTAGTGTTTATGTGTTGAGAGCTGACACCTGTAAACACTGGATCTTTTTCTTTTTGTACAGTTTGATAAATACATGAACTACAAAGCACTTTCCATGTAGAAACCTGAGTGTCATTCATATTGGACTACTGTCGTATTTACACTGACCAGGAACGGCGGCATCGGACGTGACCGCACCTGCAATAAAATTATTTTGCTTTAAACTTGAAGAAAACAAAGGAGCAATCTGAAGCCATGTGTCAGTAAAACTTAAGTGGAGCAGTTGTCAAACAAAGCCAACTAGCACGTAGATGAGAGAAAAAAATTGGGTTCAAGGAAGTTGTGGTTTTTTCCGGGTGCTTCTAGTCTCTTGGGACACAACTTGGAAATCTTCCTCCTCCTCCTCCTCCTCCTCCTTGGTATTACTTTTCCATTTTGTTTAAAACCCTAGACAGTTTCTGATGTCCATGCATCAAATACAGGTTCCTGGCTGTGCAGGGGGCTGCTGCTTCCGATTTCGTATCGCGCCCGATTTCTCTTTGTAGGCAATTGGCATCTGTTGTGAAATGTCCACCAGTGCGCTGGCCACCGCGAGACCTGGGGCAACAGAACAAGGAGTCAGGGAACAAAACAGCCACAGCAACAAATCCTTCCCAAACAGCTGAGAAAACCCCGCCAGGCCACAAAATGGGTAGAATTTTTTTAATAAACTAGGGAAGCGTTTTGGCTTAAGAGTTAAAGCTCCAGCCAATATTCTGAACGGAGCTGAGATACTGCATGTTTCATTAGAAGCAACAGCAAGAGGAAAAGATGCAATAAGGGTGGGTATTACTGGCTGCAAAACTCGAAATATTGAACCCTGAACCCCTAATAGTGAAGGTGCCTTTGCACCAGTGGCTGGACTACAATAAACCTGAAAGCAAACGTGCCTGGAGGCTTCACCGCGCTGCCCACGGATGCATCACCCCTGCAACCTCCTCAGGGCAGACCAGGGAGTCACAGAAAGGTTTGGGCTGAATGGCACCTTAAAGCCCATCCTAAGAGGAGGGCAGAGACGCTCTGAAAGGACTTGCAGTGACAGGACAAGGGGGAATGGCTGCAGACTGACCGTGGGCAGGGTTAGATGGGATATCCTTCCCTGTGAGGGTGGAGAGGCCCTGGCACAAGCTGCCCTGTGGCTGCCCCATCCCTGGAAGTGTCCAAGGCCAGGCTGGACAGGGCTTGGAGCAGCCTGGGATAGTGGAAGGAGCCCCTGCCCATAGAAGGGGGTGGAACTGGATGGGCTTTGAGGTCCCTTCCAACTCAGACCTTTCAGTGACTCTGTGACTTGATGTCCGCCTGCAAATGGAGCTGGGAATGAGGTCGGATAGGCCAAGTGACGAGTTACTCCACAAGGAACTCCTGCAAACATGTACCAGAGCCCTCTTTCCCCCACCCAGCTGTTAATTAAAGCCCAGTCCAATAGCAAATGTTCATCCATCGATGACCTGAGTAATTAACTCAGAGCTCACGTTGGAAGCCAGCAGGGCCCAAACCAGGGAGCCTAAAATACCTCGAGCACATCCTAAGCCGAGCTGTGGCTACAGCAGCTTCTGCGGGACAGGAGAGGTGAATCTGTCAGGTTGGGGAAGGAGTGCAGAGTCAATTCCAAGCCATCAGAGACACCAGGAATCCTCACCTGACTGTCCTGGTGGTGGAATACCCCCAAGTCCTCGAGGCAACCTCACGAAGACGGAGAGAACGGCTGCCTTGTTCCCAAAGCAGGGCTCCAGCGCGATGGGCTTTGGTACAGTCTGCGGGGAGGGAAGCAGCGGGAGAAAACAAATGTTACACAGCGTGTTACCCCCCCTCCCTTCCCCAGCATCGCCGTCGCAGCTCCTACAAGCTCCAGGGCAAGAACCAGCAGGAACCAGGCTGCTGTGCGTGGCGAGCTTCCAGCACACAGCCAGCACAGCTAAAACCACTGTCAGCAACAATCCAAACAGCAGCCATGGCAAGGAAACACATTTGCTTAATAAAAATCAGGCGATTCACAAGTCAAGCACTACACGAGGCTTGTATTTCTCCCCGAGTTCAATAACAAGGGAGCAGCTTATGTAATGAACAGGACTGAGGGCTTTTCCATCAGCAGCATCTCACTGACATCAGCCACCACGGCCATTTGGTTCTCCCAATCCTACTTCCAGAACTCAAATCCATGTACCACCCCAGCACTCTATGCATCAACACAGCAAAGAACATCTTCCCAACAACAAAAAGAAGTGTTCCAGGCCAGGCTGGACAGGGCTTGAAGCAAGCTGGTCTAGAGGAAGGTGTCCCTGTGCACGGCAGGAGGTGGAATTAGATGGGCCTTAAGGGCCCTTTCAGTCTGTGATTTTAATACACAATGAGCAATCAGCTTTCTCCCAGACTGGAGGGCAGGACTGGATCCCTCGCTGAGCCTCACTGTCTGCGACCATCTCCCTCCCACTGCACTCTTGTGAAGATTTTACCTGAACCATCAACAGCCAAGTTCAGTCCTTAGAAAACCAAAATGCAACAGCCCAGCCCAGAAACTGAAGTGTGTTCTCAGCTGAGCCTGGCCCCAATCCCACTCACAATACACAGGATCAGTGCTGCTGTGGGGTGCAACAAGAGGAAGATGAGGGTGCAAATGCATACCCATGAGTACAGCTTCAAGAGAGTTTCTTTTTGTTCCATACCAGCTAAAAAAGCTGAGAAACACTATTTTACCCAATACACTCAGTGCTTTCTGTTTTCTTGTTTAGTGCGGACAAATTCCACTCTGGTGTTAATGAAATAATTAGTGCTTTTCCCATCAGGCATCAAACTGTACCACAGCACTCCAATGTTCCACAGAAACTCAATACAATGTGAGCCATGAAAAAGCCCAAACGGGAGTCAAACACACTGTTAAATTACTGCTGCTCAATAAAAAAGACAAAAGGAGACGACAACAAGCAAAATGAAACCTGAAACTTTCCATATCTCCCATTTACTGCAGTGATTGCAGCAGGATTTGTCAGTCTGTGCAAGGCAGATAAATACGGGCTGGATGCTGGGAGCTGCCGCCTGCCTGGTTTATGGCAGCAGATTTCTTCTTGTCCCCGCCCCCTGCAAAGGGACCAAACTCAGAGCAAAGCTTTTCCCCCAGTGCTGTGTCCCCCCGTGACAAGTGCCAGAGGTCACGGGGAGAGCACAGGGAAGGCACGGCAGGAACGGAGCCCACGGACACCCGGCACACGCGTGGGAGCGAGAACCGAACACAGACGGGATCTTCCTTTGGGGAGGCTTGAGTGTGTGACTGACTTATCCCACTGTTAACAGAACGGCTCTGCTGAACCCCAGAGCTGGCAGAAGGGCACCTGGGGCTCCAGAGAGCTCTTGTGCTCACCCACAGCCCTGAGCAGAACAGGCAGCAAACATCATGCAGAGAAGTGAAGGGAGGGAGAGAAGGACAGAGCAACTGAATAAGAAGAGATTGTATTTTTTAACACTTTTAAATGTATTTAACTCCTAATGGATTAATGGCCGCAGAGATGCTCTGAGGGCTGGAGGCCCCCTTCTCTGGAGCCAGGCTGGAGAGCTGGGGGTGCTCACCCGGAGAATTGAAGCCTCCAGGGCCTGAAGGGGCTCCAGGAGAGCTGGAGAGGGACTTGGGACAGGTGGTGGCGGGACAGGACACAGGGAATGGCTTCCCACTGCCAGAGGGCAGGGATGGATGGGATATTGGGAAGGAATTCCTGGCTGGGAGGGTGTCAGGCCCTGGCACAGGGTGCCCAGAGCAGCTGTGGCTGCCCCTGGATCCCTGGCAGTGCCCAAGGCCCGGCTGGACATTGGGGCTTGGAGCAGCCTGGGACAGTGGGAGGGGTCCCTGCCCACGGCACAGGATAGAACAAAGTGACCTTCAAAGTCCCTTCCAGCCCAGGAAGATGCCCAGCAGCACACTGACCACCCTCCAGCCAACCTGCAGCAACAGAGGCTGGAAAATCCCTCTCAGGAGTCCCCGAATGCAGCCCCTCACTAACGCAGGCAATGGCACACAAAAGCACAACACTCTGCTTTAGAAGTGGTTACGCTGTCAGCCTGTGCCACCACCTCTGTGAGACCTCTCCAAGGCTCCCTGGTCCTGGATCTCACCCCTCTGCCACCAGGAACTTTCTTTTAACCTCAAATCTTTCACACCCCAATCTGTTCATCTGTCCGACATTCTTCTGTGCCTTCACCCTCTCCCTGGGTGTTACCCTGCTGCATTCCTTCTCTGAACACAAGCGCTGCCTCCTCCAGCTCTCCAAGAGCCCCTCTCTGCACCTCCTCTGCTGTTCTCGACCACCAGTGACCTGGGAGGCACTTCAGGCTCTGACAGCGCCTCTGTTGTGGTACCACAATCCCCCTGAGTCTCCTGCACACCATAAAATAGAAAGAAACAGAAGTTGTTCATTATACAGCTCTCAGTCCCAGAGCTGCAGGGACCTGGAGGGGAATTCAGCTCATCTCTCAGCCCTAGGCAAGACCCTCTCTCCTCCTCTGCCCTTTCCATCTAATGAACCCTGAGTGTGCAGCAGAAACTCTCATTAGGAGTCCCTGTGGGCACAATCTTTCCCTTTCCATGGGATTTTTATTTTGGGCCTCAAGGTCGCACATCTTCCTCCTCTGCTCTCTGGGTTCCACAGCACAGATTGCTGGGGAGAGGACATTGCCCTGAGCCTTCCCGTGTCAGCCTGCCCAGAAAAGAATCACAATCATGGAATGATTTGGGTTGGAAGGGACCTTAAAGCTCATCTCACACCCTGCAGCGGGCAGGGACACCTTCCACCATCCCAGGGTGCTCCAAGCCCCGTCCAGCCTGGCCTTGGGCACTGCCAGGGATCCAGGGGCAGCCACAGCTGCTCTGGGCACCCTGTGCCAGGGCCTGACACCCTCACAGGAAAGAATTTCTACCCAAGATCCCATTTAACTCTGCCCTCTGGAGATGGGAAGCCATTCCCCCTTGTCCTGGCACTCCAGGTCCTTGTGAAATCTCTCTCCATCTTTCCTGGTGGTCCCTTCAGGTACCGAAAGGCCACAGTCAGGTAACCCCAAACCTTTTCTTTTCCAGGCTGAACAACCCCAAAAAAGATGTGGGTTAGTAAAGAATTGTTAATATTTCGCTGCAGGGGAAACTTCATTTCTCACAACCGTGCACAGCAAGGATAATGATGCACCCAAAATCTGTCAGGCAGTTGCAAACTAATTTGGAAGGAATTAAGCACGACATCACTTTGCTGCAGCTAAGCTCCATCAAAAACTAAAAGGGAAAGGAATGGCCTATTGTCCATCAAACGCAGCTTTTCCCGAGACAAGCCGCAGTTAATAACAACAAAAGCCAGCCTAAAGAATCAAGTCCTGCACATTTATTTTTGACAGCCGCGGTTCAGGCACCTGTTTTCTGAACTGTGACTCATTCTGCATCTCGCCTGAGCGTGTGCTCGCCGGGCCAGGAGCCAAAGCGCAGCCGAGGGAATGACTCAGAGCGAGTGACGGGAATGAGGAATGGGACACAGGAGAGGGCAGCGGAGGCAAGGACACACGCTGCCCCCTGCAAGGCACAGAACCTGCCAGGGGCCACATCCTGCTCACAGGGAGCAAAATGAGATTCCAACCAGCACCTTCACCGTGACCGGGGCTGCGGATCCTGCCCGCCGCCTGCCCTCCCTGCCCCTGCTTGGGATGTGACCCACGTAGGTGCCACCGGGGCACAAAGGGTCTCAGGAGGAGCTGGCTGCCTTCACCAAGTGGGATTGTGGTGGGGAGACCCCAGAAGAGCTCAGGTCTCCTCTCTTTCCCCACTCAGGTGTTTCTGAGTGATCTTATCACAGAACCATGGAATCCCCTGGGGTGGGAGGGACCCACAGGGATCACCCCGTCCCTCTCCTGGCCCTGCAGAGCCAAGCCCCCTGGCCTGGGAGCAGTGAGCAGCCTGTTCGTGGCACCTCGCTGTGGTGACAGCCCTGCCGTCCCCGGAGGCAGCGGGATCTGTTTGCCACAGACCATTCCACCGGCCCAAACCAGCACCAAAAGGCCAAGGAATTCCAGTTGTTCCTGAGGTTTGATGCATATTTAACACACATAGAGCACAAACCATTATAGACATTAAAAGCAACAGGAGACATATTAGGTGATTTAATTAGCCCAGCTTCTGCAGCAGGATTTTCCACATGAACAGGGCATTTCCCAGGAATCTGGGCTCTTTCCAGGTGACCCAGGTGTCCCCTGGGAGTCCATTTCACAGCCAAATGCTTTCCCCAAGCAGGCTGAATGGTGGGATGCTCAACCTAAACATTTTTATTTCATCTCATTATTTCCATTTATGCTGCTTTCACTCGACAAATTCAAGAAGTTAATAATGTGTCACACAAAACTAATGGCTAGAACAACGAATATTCTGTATAATTTCACAAACATGCATCAGTTTTATTTAGGTTCTGTGATACACTGCCAGCATATTGCTTTTCAAGATGTATTTAAAAAAAAATACCATGGAGAATTTTTTTCCCTTAACAAGAAAACATATTTCTGTGGTTTGATCAAATAACTCTTACATGGTTTTCAATTTCCAGGAAGGAAATTAAAATAAAGGAAAAATCTAGTGGTGGTGGATGAGAAAAGGAACATTACGCAAACAGTTCAATTTTATTATTTGATTCCACTTGTTCAGGTGATTTCACTCTGTAGAAAAAGGGTCAAATTCCATTTGCAAGTTTTTAAATTGCGCTATTAAAAGCTGAGTGAACATTTGCAAAACAAGTTACAAGCAATTTCCTATTAAAAATAGATTATTAAGCTTTAAAAATCATATTCTCAGGGTAATATGTGTGTCCTGCAAGATAAAGATGAATGAACTTCTAGCAATAATTCACAGTAAATGAGTTTAGATTAAAAATTTACATTTACCTCGTCCCTGATATCTACCTTGGAATTTTAGAAGGGCTGGGGAATGAATTGACTTGGTCTCAAAACTGGGTTGCTGCATGTGAGGAACTAAATAAAAATCATATTGAAGCCCTCAGATGGATGTTAACAGCCTGAAATGGGAAATAAAGATCCTAAAATAAAAATCATATTGAACCCCCTAGATGGATGTTAACAGCCTGAAATGGGAAATACAGACCCGAGCACCCCACGCCGGAGCCCCCCTGCCACCAGCTCCACGGGCCCCGGGTCTGCTCCCACCTTACTCAACAACTGCTCTGGAGTTCCCAGTGCCCGGGACAGCCCAGCAGCACCCAGGCACCGGCTCGGCGTGGAGGGAAGGATTTTGTGAGGGGAATTTGGATCTCCACAGCAGTTCCCCTGAAATGACCAAATCTCCTGCCACAGTTTGAGCTCTGCCACTCACGGATGCCAACACTCGTCCTCCTTCTTCAATTCCCAGCCCTGCCCCAGTGAGGGGACAGATGAGGCCATGGGCAGCAAATCGGGGAGATATATAGATATTTTATATATATATTATATATTTTTTTTTTTTCCCACAGTAAAAAGGAGAAGTAAAAGAGCCCAGTGAAACAGGACAGTTGGATGAAGGTTGCAAACACATCACACAAAACAACTACTTGGCATAAATGAATGCAAATAGGTCCTTGATAAGGCTGTTGAGAAGCTGCTGGTGTTATTGTACTTCAATCAGAGAGATGCTCGTTAGACGGAAAAAACGAACTTAGAAAATCCCTCTCCTGTGGGAAGCTTCATGCTCCTTCCTCTCCTTCCAGCAAATTCCTCCTTATCAGCTAAAATCAGGGTCCAACCTGCGGAAATGTTTACCGTCTTCAAATCTAAAACTACTTAAAACCACTTATCAGCCAAACGTTCCCTAAATACAAGGCCGGCTTAACAGATATCTCTGCTGATCTCCTGACAGCTCCCTTCCAAATCTCTCTATTCCATATTATATAGTACAGGAGTAGCAAAAGTTTCCCCTCATTTCTTTTCCCTGAATTTGCCATAGAAATCAAAACAGGATACTGGGCACTTGTTAACTGGGAATAATGCATTAGGTGAAGGTTTTATCAGGAATTTTTGTTGATGTTTTGGAAGGAGGGCTCACAGCCAGCCTGCAGTGCAGTTGATCCGCTTCACACAGCTCAGCTGCCCAGGGAACGCTCCCTTCCCACTTCCCACCACTGCCATTCCCTCCAAGGGGATCCCACACTGTTCCATGAGCTCACAGCGGCCAATGTAAGAGGAATAAGCAGCGAACAGAAAGCACAAGCTGGGGTGTGCTCCCCGTGTGTTCCCGTGTCACTCCCATGCTCCAGGAGGGGTCTAACGGGTGGAAGTGGTTTTGCTGAAGACAAAGAGACAGCTCCACACTGACAGCCTGGAATTCCTTGGGGTTAATACATGGGAAAGAGTCAGTAAATGCCAGGAAGCCCAGAAATAAGACATTAGAAATTAAACTGCCTTTCCAAAGGCAAGTTAAGAAGCCCAGGGCCTACCTCAGCCAGGTCAGGCAGAACCTCACCGGCCTTTCCAGCCCCAAAGGCTGCCTGTGATCCACCTCCAGCAACAGCAGACCACGATTAGTCCATTTATTTCCCCTCTCCCTCCCCAATTTCATCCCCTTCCTGCAGCTATTATCCTTTTGAGGATAGGAATGATTGCAGCTTCTTTGTGTCACCCTTGAGAAACCCGAAGCTGCTCTGTCCCCTCTAACACATCTCGATCGGACAAGGAGAAATGGGTTCCAGTTGTGCCTCGGGTGGTTTAGGCCGGGTATTAGGGGAAATTCCTTCATGGAAAGCGTTGTAAAGCCCTGGCACAGGCTGCCAGGGAAATGGGCATCACCATCCCTGGAAATGTCCAAAGACCCTGTGGATGTGGCACCTGAGGACAGTTTAATGGTGAACACGGTGCTGGTGCTGCGTTCATGAATGCACACGGTGCTTTAAAGGCCTTTTCCAGCTTTGTCAGTTCTGTGATTCGACACAGCCTGGTCACTTCTGTTAATGTGGCTTTTATTCATCACATCTCCAGCCTGCCCTCCTTCCAAACCCGCCTGCCTGCGCAGGAGCCCCGGCCCCAGCTCGGGGAGCTGTCCCTGCCATGCTGGCACAGACCCAGCTCCCTGAGCAGGCTGGGAGAGGGCACAGAAGCAAATCTGATGGACTAAAAGCAGGTCAGCAAGGTGTCAATAAAGGGGAGAGTGAGTCATGGGGAGTGACAGCCAGAACAGGATAAAAGCTGTAAAACCCATCAGCTCCTTGGCCCTTAGCTCTTCACTGAACTCCAGCTGCATGAAACAGCCCAAAATCAGGCTACACGTCAAAATTAAGATGAATTCACCTCACAGAAGTGCTGGAGCTGGCAGATGCTGCATTTCAAATCCTTCCTCACCCTGCAGCCTCCCCAGACCCTGCACCCTGTGGCACAGGACTCACCACTCATTCCTCTGCTCCTTTACTGCTGGTTGCAGCTTCACTGCGATACAAGGAATTTAACAAGGGCAGTGCTCGGATGAAAAATACAAATAGACTGAAAATATATTAATTAATCTGTGATAGCCCCTGCCCACTCCCAAGTCAGCTCATCACTTCAGCTCTGCACTTCTTGAACAGATGGGATCTTCTGGCAGCCTTTAAACCACTCAACAGCACTTTCTCCCATAACAAAGCAAACTAATTACTGGAGTAAGATGCTATTTCCCATCTATTTTCCTGCTATTTGTAAGGAACCAGCTTGCTGTCTCATTCAGGATTTGCAGTGAAGCCCTCAAACCGCAGAATTAAATGCACGTTGGTACAATGGGACAGAACCTGCTAAATGAACTCCACAAGGATTTTTCTCACCAAATGCTTCTCCCTTTTCCTCTAGGAAACTAAGGATCATGGATGCAAAGACAGTCAACCCTGAGCACTGGCTTCATGTGCTGGATCCTTAAACACAGCACACCAGAGACTGCTCCAGCTCTGCTCTAAAAAATTCCAAAATAATTTTTTCCCAACTTGAGGATAACTTTTTCCCAATGCAACAATTTTCCTGTTGACCGTGTTAAGTGTTTTGCTCAACCTCAGCATTTGCTTGCTAGGCTGAGCATGTTTTTTCCAAGGTAACTTCTTGCCTTTAGCAACTTCAAGATACGTGGAAATCAATGTCAAAATTATAAACTTTCCAAATTCTTTTGGGAAAGCTTCTAAAAATGGCTGCAGAGGATTACAAGACTTAGATTAATTCGATAACAAGCCCTAAAAAAGCCTGAGCTCCAGCGATACCCGTTCAGACACTTGGATGAGTCCCAGGCACCCAAGGAAGTTAAACACTCTTAGAAAAAAACCTCCAATATTCAGCACCTCTGAACGCACAAAGAGCTGCAGAGAGAAGCCACCAGATTTTGTAATAACTAAGCAAATTTAGTGGTAGATTTGCGATTCAGTGGGTATTTGTTGAGTGGCAAATAAACCAGAGCAGCCAGTTACGGGTTGCCTAGCTGCAGCCTCTAATAGGAATTGCTTCCCTGCAGGTAAATCACTTTCTATGACTCCTAAGTACCCCAGGAAAAATACTAATTGAAAACACAGTTCTAATACTGTCCAGCTGGAAAACATTAGCTTAGGATGGAACTAGCTTGACACTGGCTGCCAACTGGCTACGGACAATGGAATAGGGAATTAATCTCTTGCAGACAAGACATCCCATTTTCCACTTCTCCTTTGTAACCTTCAAATCAACTCGTCATTAACCAACGGCTTTGATTCCCATGGGGAAAGAAAACCATCAGTGAATTCCTGATAATGCAAGTCTGGCTCTCTTGCATTAAAATGAAGACTCAAATTGTGACACAGGGGATGGCAGAGGAACTGGAGGGTGGATACAACATCCAGGAACAGTTCGCTCTCTTCTTGGCGAAGAGTTAAAGAGCAGCCAGACCACACAGCGACCACAAATGGAAGCGCAGCTGTGCAGTTCGGTGTGGGCCCAGCCCATCTTCCTGCAGCTCCCTCTGCTAAGAGCCTTTTCCCACACAGGTGCAGAAGGGATGAGGAGAAAAACCCAAGCTGCTGGCTGCTGTTAAACCACAACGCCCCACAGATCCTCAGGCTGGGGTTTCTGTTCTATTTGAATTCACTGCCATGCAGGAGCCAGCAGGTCAGACTGTCTCAGAACCATCATTCCCAAGCTGCTTCCAACCCAGCCTTCCCGAGCCTCCTCTCCTTTCGGGAAACACTCAGGCCTTTTATGGCTGCTTTGTTTCCCTACCCAAGTTCTCCAAGATGAGAAAAAACGACATAAACCCCATAAGATTTAGTAACTCTCCTTGTCACGCAGAGGCAGCCTTGTTCTGCGCCCACATCTACCAGCAGACGATGGCAGGGCTCCCTGCCCGTGGTGCTTTAGGTTCCCTTCCAACCCAAAACTCTGACTCTGTGATTTTATGAAGTCACCCATGGGCACAACATTACAGGTCCACATTCACCTCCTCGGCTCCAGATTACTGTGCCAGGTTTGTGCCATTTGCACCAATCAGACTGTCTCATTTGTGTAAAATTGATTAAGAAACATGGACATGAGTTATCAGCACAGAGGTAATCACCAGCTGGTAACGACTGCTGGGTCTGGAATAGGATATTTCTCCACAGTCTAACTTACTGTGCTTCCAGCCAGCTTCTCCACCATTCTGGAGTGACTCGAGGAGGACAGAGGAGTGAGGAAAGGAAGGTGATAGGAGAGCAAGAGGGGGAATAACACACCCAGCAGAACTGAAGAGACCCAAAGTTCTCCTCTCTGGAGTCTGAGTGCAGACAGCGTGTCAGAGATCAGGAAGTTCAGGACAGGTTTGTATTACTGAGGACCTTTGCAAATGTCACTTTACTTTCATGATGCTCCAAACCAGGGACAAGACAGGATGAGCAGAAACAGCCTAATGCTGCACCAGGAGAGGTTTAAATTGAAAATCAGGGAAAATGTCTTCACAGAAAGGGCTGTCCAGCCCTGGCACAGCTGCCCAGGGCAGTGCTGAATCCCCATCCCTGGAGGGATGTGAAAGCCCTGTGGATGTGGCACTTGGGGACACAGGGCAGTGCTGGCCTGGGCAGTGCTGGGGCAGTGGTTGGACTCAATGGTCTTAGAGGGATTTTCCAACCTTAATTAGTCTGTGATTCAAAATATTGCAAAGCTGTTTCTACACAACGTCCACTCAGAACATGGTGCAGGACACCAGTCAAGTGGAAAAGCACTAAGACTTGCCCTGACAGACCCTATTTACACATCAACAAGGAAGGGCTAAAGCTGTACAGGCAACTAATGGTGGCACTTCCCGAGACTTAGGCCAAAACTTAAAAATTCTTACTCACCAAACAGAAGTTCTGGGGTCGCTGCTTTCATGTGCTTTACAATCATTAAAATATACATATTTTTTAAAGAAAACCAGAACCAGCTTTCCTGTTATAGTAAGAGAATGTGAGAAACTTAGATCCTGGACTAATCATAGAATCCCAGACTGGTTTGGGTTGGAAGGGACCTCAAAGCCCTTCCAGTGCCACCCCTGCCATGGCAGGGACACCTCCCACTGTCCCAGGGTGCTCCAAGCTCTGTCCAGCCTGGCCTTGGGCACTGCCAGGGATCCAGGGGCAGCCACAGCTGCTCTGGGCACCTGTGCCAGCGCCTCCCCACCCTCCCAGGGAAGAATTTCTTCCCAATATCCAATCTTCACCTACCCTTCTTATCCTTGAGGCCTAATGAGAAAAACTTCCAAAAAACTTGAGTCTAAATAAAACAAAACAATCCAGCTGCCTTACATGAGAAAGAAAAATAATCAGAGTTCTCAGGTTCTTCATTTTTCCTTTTTTGTGTAAAAGTCTGTGCTGGTCAAAGCATCACACCAAAAAGACCTTTGAATTAATTTGTCACCTGTTAAATATGCTTTTCCCAAAAATTCCACGTGCTGTGTGTGCGAATATGCCAGCCTGGTGTACAACGATTTCTCCCTGCTCCTCTTCGCTAATCACAAGATACATTGGAATGTGTATTTTAATCAGAAATATGCGAGCACTGTTGCAGCACACAGACACGATCACACCCATGTTTGGGTTGAGGGATCACGGGAAGGGTTTCTATTTGCAGCATCCCCAACTATTTCCAGCCCCGTGCTCTCTGCTGTAAAGCTGAATTCTTCTCTGTGACACAGCACAAAAACTAACCAGGCAAACCCAACACTTCAAACCCAGCATCAGCGTCACTTTAATCTGAACCAGCCCCAAAGGTTTAAGTGAAAATCTGAAGGGATAAAAGCAAATTAAAATGGCACCTGTTGGACCTCCTGGACTTACAGCTTCTTGCAGGTATCCACAAAACTGAGAGGATTTGGGATTATCGTGTTAAAGATCCCTGGTTAATCGTGGTGAGGACCACCCCGGAGCCCCAGCTCTCACCTTTATGCTTCCCCCGATGAGATCTGGTGGCTCTTCATCTGTTTCTAAGGCAACGTTGATGGAGGCGAAGGGGCGACTCGCCATCTGTTGCATCTCACGCAGTAGTTGCTAATGTATCAAACAGAAAAATATTATCATCATATTGTTCCCACACAAGGATGAGAGACAAATGCATCTAAAAGGCTTTGCCCAATACCAAGGGATATCAGTGAATATGGAAAAATAAGCTCCAGGGGTTTTAATGGGCTTAAGAATGCAGATAATGGTAAATATTCACATTACTACAGTTTAACAAGTTACTGGAAGTAAAGCTGAATGCACAAGGTGAGCCTGACACATCTGGGAGGGAGAACGATCTGACTGAGTCTCCATAAAGCCATTATTTACTTTTTAAGCTGTTGTTTGTCATCACCTGTCTGATTCCCACTCCATAGGATTTGCGGGAATCATTTTAAAATTAAACTAGCAGCAGTATGTAACTACTACAAGAACGAAGCTGCTATTTTTTATAACAGCACCCGCAAAATGCTGTCAGGCTTCTATTGAATAATCCTCTTCTTTTATTGTTTCCTTGCTGAATACAGCAAATGGCAAACACGTCCTTATTGCAAAATGTTTTATTAAAGTAAAAAACCTTTTCCTGGGCAAATCCCCACGAGCCCTCGTGACACAAGACATCTTTTTACTGTGCTCTTAAGCACTTCCAAGCATTACGGTGCAGCTTCCCCTTTCTTGACACACAAGAAATAGACGCTTTCCACACAGCTGGGCTGGAGAGAGCATTTCAGCTTCAGCTGGGCTCTGGCCACGCTGCTTCTTGGCTGCACTGTCTAATCTGTGACAGTAACGACACAGCCTGCAAGGGGAGGCAGCAGCCAGAGCTCCCTGCAGCCAGGGCTCCAGCGGGACTCGGTGTCTCGGTTAATACAGGAAGAGGCAAACGCTCTGCACAGCATGAGAAAACTCAGTGCTCATCACCTGAGCTGCACAAGCTGCCCGAAGCTCTCGCACAGCTTCACACATCTACCATCACTACTTATTACAGCAATACCAGTTATCCTCTATTTTTAAGCCAGACCGAGGCACCACCAAACGCTCTCTAGAATTCCCACCATCACCACTCCACTTTCGCATTAATTCCGGGCAATCTGACACTCCAAACCCAAACTGATCATTTACAGCGCTCACAAAGTGCTACAGGAAACACCACAAAATGCATCGTGCCCCAAATACTCCCCAGCCAGCACAGCAGGAGGTGAAAGGACGGTGTCATCATCCAGCAGTGTTGTTCGGACAGAACCAATTCACAGAATCACCGAATCCCAGAAAGGTTTGAGTCACAAGGGACCTTAAGGATCATCCAGCTCCAGCCCCTTCCTGGGCTCAGGCCCTGCCTGTCCCTCTGGAGCCATCGCTGAGCCTGGGGCAGAGCCTGGGCCCTGCTCGGCCCCTCCCTGCACCCAGGGACACACAGGGACAGCCAGGGATGGACAGGGATGGACAGGGATGGACAGGGACAGCCAGGGACACACAGATGGACAGGGATGGACAGGGACACACAGGGACAGACAGGGACACACAGAGATGGACACGGACAGACAGGGATGGACAGGGACACACAGGGACAGACAGAGATGGACAGGGACACACAGGGATGGACAGAGATGGACAAAGATGGACAGGGACACCTGGCGACACAGAGGGACACCCAGGGAGCCCCAGGGCTGAGGGCCTCTCTTGGCTGGGGCTCCTCTCAAGGCTAAGCAGCCCCAGCTCCCTCAGCCTTTCCTGGGCACGGAGATACTTTGCCAAATTGCCTGTAATTTTGAGATTTTTCGGTGCAGAAAACCAGAGGGCTGTCTCTGTAACTTGGGGGTGCAGGTAAGGCATGAAGAGGTCAATGCAGACAAGCTTGGGGGTGTATGAGCTTCTATGGCTCTCGGTCCAACTAAAAAACTGTAAAATTTTACTGCCATAAAAGGCATGTGACAAAGTTTTCCTTAATTTTTGAAAGAAAAAAAGAAAGGGGGGGAAAAAGGCATTTTGAGCAGATTGTAGATACTGTCACGAAGCAAAAACCCAACAAATCCACACAAATGGAGTGTTCGTAAGCAAACCCGTGTGTAACTCACACTTGGGTAAAAGGACGCGAGGAGTGGTCGGGTATTTAAAGCACACCAGCAGATTGCAGACGAAAGCAAGTGTGAAACAGATTGCTGGGTTGTTGTTCCTGTAATTGTCCCCTTCAGCTATCGCAAAGTGCTTTGTTTAATGGCTATAAAATCAATGAACAAGCTGTCCTGATGAAGATGTCCAAGAGACTGACGAACTAAAAGCTATTAGTTCTTCAAAGGAAGTTATTTTACTAAAGAAAATGTGCAATTTGGCAACTTGACTGCTACTGAAATCAAAAGTAGCTTTGAGAATAGAGAATCATGGAATTGTTTGGAATGGAAGGGATCTCAAAGCCCATCCAGTGCCACTCCTGCCACAGACAGGGATCCCTTCCACTGTCCCAGGCTGCTCCAAGCTCTGTCCAGCCTGGCCTTGGGCACTGCCAGGGATCCAGGGGCAGCCACAGCTGCTCTGGCAATTCCAGCCCAGCCAGGAATTCCTTGCCAAGATCCCAGCCCAATCTCCCCTTTCCCAGTGGGAAGCCATTCCCTGTGTCCTGTCCCTGCAGCCCTTGGCCCCAGTCCCTCTCCAGCTCTCCTGGAGCCCCTTCAGGCCCTGCAAGGGGCTCGCAGCTCTCCCTGGAGCCTTCCCTTCTCCAGGGGAACATTCCCAGCTCTCCCAGCCCTGGAGCAGCTCCGGGGCCTCCTCTGGGCTCTCTCCAGCAGCTCCAGGTCCTGCTGCTGTTGTTCCCGGGGCTGGGGCAGCTCTGCAGGTGGGGTCTCACCCAAACCAGGGAAAATCAGAGGTCCAGGATGCAACCAAAGCAGGAAATGCCTCAGGGAACATCTTTTTTCTAACACCAGCTTCTGGTGTAGCACCAGTCATGTTACAAAGTTCTCCCTAAAAATTAATTAATTTAAGAAATAATTGTTCTATAACTTCAATGTCACTCTCTCCCCCAAGGCTTGCACCATGCCTGTTTAACCCAGACACAGATCTATCCTCCAATATTTGTTTGGTGTGTCAAAATTTTAATTAAAAGATTTTATGATTCTGTAAGGGAGAAATTGTGACTCTTCCCCAGTCAAGAGGCTGAGCACGGCTTTACAAGTCAGCAGCTGTTAACATCTAAACACCCCAGGACCTGCCTTTCCCTCACTCCTAACGATGGGAATTCCGAGGTTTCAAATAATGGACCTCAATACTCTCTCAAGCCAGCCCTTGTTTTCCAGATGACACGATTAATGGGACAACCTGGGAATATTTTAAATCACTTCGGCCTGAAGAGGATTTTAAAGGCAAAACATTTGACAGGCTTACAAAGAAATCACATCAAAAAGCCTGTCCTGGAATACACCTCTGGCCTTTAATATTTAAAGAACTGCAAACTGCGAGGATGTGTACAGCTTTCATTGGCATTGAGTTCGATTTTTTTCCCACATCACAGAATCATGGAACGGTTTGGGTTGGGACACACCTTAAAGCCCATCCTGTTCCACCCCTGCTATGTTCCGCCTTCCACTAGACCAGGCTGCTCCAAGCCCAGTCCAACCCAGCCTGGAACCCTTCAAACAAAGTGATTCCTGCCAGTAATATTGTAAATTCACCCATGTTGAGTAATGGCCAGTCTGAAATGAAGAGTGTGTCACTGATGGGAGGAAAGCCTCCGGAGGACATGAGGGAAGCCGTGGCAGGCAGCAGCGCAGCTCTCCCAGAGAAGAAAAACAGCTACTCGGGTTAGCAGGTTAATTGAGTGATATAACCTAAGCTGTGTTTCCTGACAAGAGAAGCCTGGACATTTTATTCCTGCCATAAAACAGCCACCAGGCCCCGTAAAACCATCCTGCTTACATCCATCTCAGCAGCTGCCCCCTGCAGAGCCCGCTGCATGAGCTCCGGGAGCGCTGGGGACGGGGCTCTGATATTTTCAGCCAGGAAATAATGGTGATTTTCCCAGAAGAAAGCCACACATTCTGGATTTTATTTGTCCCTTATAAAGCATGGCTTTAAAAACAACCCTATCAAAACAGCAATCTAGAACTCGCAATGAACTCCAGTATTTACATGTGCAATTTGTCTCAGTCTTTTTTGAAGAAGGAAAACACATCAGGAAGGAAAACAGTAGGAACTCAAGGAGGACAGTAGTGAAGTACTGGCACAGGGTGCCCAGAGCAGCTGTGGCTGCTGAGGGAGGGGAACTTCAGCAAGGAGAGCCAGAAAAGAGCCATGGTCTGATTGATCAACAGCAGGTTTTGCCCTAGGAAACTTGTAGCTCTAAGTTTTCAAGGTATTTCTGAAATCCAGATATTTCTGGACCCACAGGTTGCTCT
This sequence comes from Pomatostomus ruficeps, assembly GCA_013400735.1. Taxonomy (NCBI): domain Eukaryota; kingdom Metazoa; phylum Chordata; class Aves; order Passeriformes; family Timaliidae; genus Pomatostomus; species Pomatostomus ruficeps. Next base: position 199,552 of record VYZT01043130.1, read on the forward strand.
TTGCAGAAGTACAGCTACTCTGAGCATCCCGAGGACACACATTTGCTTTGAGAAGAACATTTGTGGGAGACGTTTCAACAGAGCAAGCTACACATTCCCTTCCCTTGACAGAATCACAGAATCATTAAGGCTGGAAAACCCCCTAAGACCACTGAGTCCAACCATTCCCAGCACTGCCCAGGCCACCCTCTATGAGTAAGGCTGAGTTGGTTGGGGTTGTTCATGCTGGTGTTTTGAGTTTATTCCTGCAAATGCTTTTGCTCCAAGGGCTCCATTTGCATTCAGCAGGCAGCAGGTCCCATTTATGCACAAATAACCATTTCCAGATGCACATGAACTGTCAGCCCCCTGTTCTCAGGCGTGATTACCTCAGCTGGGAGCACACGTCCCAGAACTCCCCTGTAACGGCATCTCCCAGAGCTGCAGCGTGCAGGCTGCTGAGGGCCAGCGTGGAGAGGGGACACCACCCTCACAGGGCTGCCAGGGACCATGGAGGAGGGCCCAGCCCTGGTGGTGGCAGCAGCTCGATGGATCTGCATCACTGCAGGGACAGCTCCAACAGCTGCTCAGGCCCCACGGAATCATGGAATGCTTTGGGTTGGAAGAGCTCATAAAGCCCATCCCATTCCACCCCCTGCACGGGCAGGGACCCCTTCCACTGTCCCAGGGTGCTCCAAGCCCTGTCCAGCTTCCAGGGATCCAGGGGCAGCCACAGCTTCTCTGGGCACCCTGTGCCAGGACCTGCCCACCCTCACAGCCAGGAATTCCTCCCTAACAGCGACTTCAGAGCTCCTCTCTTTCAGTTTGGATCCATTCCCTACCTCCTGTCCCTGCAGCCCTTGGCCCCAGTCCCTCTCCAGCTCTCCTGGAGCCCCTTCAGGCCCTGCAAGGGGCTCGCAGCTCTCCCTGGAGCCTTCCCTTCTCCAGGGGAACATTCCCAGCTCTCCCAGCCTGCCTCCACGGGAGAATCACTGTACATCACTTGGAAGGAACACACAGATCCTGCTGTAGGAACATTTGCTTTATGTCATCATAACTTGGTGACCTTGGGGCAAAGGGGACAAGAGAGTGGAGTTACCTTCCAAAATAAAAATTGGCATCAGCAAAATATAAACATACAAACCATAAATATTCCAGGAAGATGAGCTACAATGTCTCAGAACTAAGTGATTTAAAGCATTTAACTACAATTACACTAACTACCGTGTAAGTCAACAAACAAACAATTTTCTCTGATGCTTTCATCATCACTGAAAATTAAGTTTTTAAGCCCCTAGAGCAGTGCACATATTAATGTTAGCTAATTAGTTTTGTAACTGACTTTGCAGGCTATGTTGAAAGAGAGAGGAGGAGAGAATTAATGTTCAAATCCTTCTCAACAGGCATTTCCACACTTCAAAACTATAACAAACCAGAAAGCAAAGCTGCCGGGAAGTTGCCTCACGCTGGAATGACAGAAGATATTTAATTCAAGGCTGATTAAGATAAGCAGGTTATTCATCATAATCAAGCCCAGGAGGAGGGCATAGAAATCCTGACCTTTAATAAGAAGAATAAGATCATTTCTTTTTAAAAGACCAGAAGGATCCAGTCCATGCAGACTAAAATATACACCAACACCTGATAATTACACAATAGCACAATGGAGCTTTGACTGAGTAGAGCTCTTCTGGACTAATTATACAACACTCCTTCTGTCCCTGATTTTTCCAAATATCTGAATTAGATACCTGTGCAGCTGATGTCTGTCATCAGGAAGAGAGCTGGGAGGCTGAAACGAGAACAGCCTCAATATCCCTGCAGTTGTGGGGGCTTTTTGTAAACAAGGCTGAACTCTCCTAGAGCTGGGCTTGATCGAATCATGGAATCAGTCATGGAATAGTTTGGGTTGGAAGGGACCTAAGTGTTGCCCTGACTTTGCAGTGTTCAGTGTTTTCTTGTTAGATTTTCTCTCATAGCCATGACTTGTTTTCTCTCTATTATCTATGTTTTCTTAAATTGTATCTGTGTTTACGAATTCCGGTATACCGGATGGAGAAATATGATTGACAAATACTTTGACCAAGTGGATTATAGGAGGTGGTGATTTCTACCTCCAATCCACGGTGATGTGTGAAAACATATAAATAAAGTCGGAGGGCTCTGCCCTCTCTCTTCCTGCTCTCTCTCCTGCTGCGTCTGTGTGTGTTCTTGTGTGGCTCTCCTTCAGGCCCTCGGCCTGGCGGGCCTGCCTGGGGAGTGCCATACCTAAGAGCCCGTCCAGTTCCATCCTGCCAAAGAGAAGGTTCCATCCCAGGGGCTGGTATCCCAAGGACGATACTCGAGCTTCATCTAATTCCACACTCCAGCTTCATCTCTGCTCAAGTTCCCACCAGTTCTTTTTTGGGATATAAAACCAACTTAATTCTCTGGCACCGACGTCACCCAGGACTCTGTGACAAGAGTTCAGCTGTCTGCCAGCACCAGGCTGTGACTGCCCACCCGATCCCATGGTGTCCCACACGGAGAGACTGCAGATCCAGCTGGGCAGCTGGAAATGGGCAGCTGGAAATGGGCAGCTGGGAGTGGGCAGCTGGAAGAAGTGGGCAGCTGGGAGTGGGCAGCTGGGTGTGGGCAGCTGGAAGAAGTGGGCAGCTGGGAGTGGGCAGCTGGAAGGAGTGGGCAGCTGGAAGAAGTGGGCAGCTGGAAATGGGCAGCTGGGAGTGGGCAGCTGGAAGGAGTGGGCAGCTGGGAGTGGGCAGCTGGAAGAAGTGGGCAGCTGGAAATGGGCAGCTGGAAGGAGTGGGCAGCAGGAAGAGGGCAGCTGGAAGCGGGCAGCTGCAGCTCCCCCAAGAGCAGCCCTGCCGGGCACACAGGGACAGTAGCATGTTCAACCCAAACCAGACCATCAACCTCCCCCCTGAGAGGGAATCTCTTGTCAACACTGATATTTTGGGATGTTTCTCCTCTCCAGGGCATCTCTTATATCTGCTACAATTTCCTCCAGTTGGTGACCAAGGCCGCATGGATCACTGCAGAGCACACAGTGGCTGCATTTCGGAAAAAGCCTCCTGGCACTGTGAGCTGGTTCCCATTCATGGATTTTAAATCTAGGGAGAGCGGAAAGTTACGATTATTTGATCTGACCTCCTGCCCAGTACGAGTCACTGAATTGCACCACGTGATTGACCTAGAAAAGGTCCTTCCAAAAGCACTGATTCTGAGAGCCATATTCCTAAAAATATAAATCATTGGCAGTGCCACTCTCGCCATTACAAAGAGGAGAAAAACAAAGCAGTTTTTGATTTTTTACCCCCAGCTGCAGACATTGGGGGACAGGCCTTTTAATATTTCTGCATAAGTTTGATACCAAATCCTTTGGAGCAGATCCTGGTCCAAAACCACTGAGACTCTCAACAATGACGAAGATCCTGAATTACAGTTAGTTTGAAAATATTTCTTTGACCAAGGATGCCCTTAATCACAGTCTAAGAGAGAAGATCTAAGAGGTGAATGAAATACTAACAGGTGAGAGCAGGAAGGGGAAGAAAAGGAAGGCAGGGCAATAAATAATACACAGAACACATCCCTTGGACATCTTTGCTGTAAAAAACACAGAAATCTGCTTGTCTACTTGGTACTCCGTGTGCCCGGATTTACAGTGGAGGATGCCGGTGGAAATACAAGCACCACTGAGTTTGGAACACACTTGGGAGGCAAAAAGGTTTCAGTAGTGAGGTCAAGAAGGAGAAGGATAATTCCTGTAGTAGATCAATACACAAACCCCATCCTGCATAACTGGGTGACTCACGGAGTAAAAATATTCAGTCTTAGTAGTCTTGGCAAGAAAGGAGGCAAAACAGAGATCCTTTTATGTTAAGGGTGAAACTGAGCTCTAAACACCCAAATTCAGTTCCCACTGCAGGTGCTGGCTGTCGATGCTCCCTCCACGCTCCAAAGAGGCACAGGGAGTGATCCTCACCACCCCGGGCCGGCCACGCTCCCTTTGCTGGGAGGGAGCCATTCCTTGCTCCAGGAGAAGGAAACAAAGCAGAGTGAGGGTGAAGAGAAGAGGATTTGGATGCAAAACCAGAACAACAGGACAGAAACTTCCTGACAGCAGATGAGAATATTAAAATTCTAACATCAAGCTCATGCTTCGTGCATTATTCTCTATTACCACCTTGATTCCTTTAACGTGTCATTTTCTACAGACAAGACAGAAAGGTTTCCTATCCCATTTCCTAATGCCATTCACCTCAGTCTAGCCTCCTATAAAAGCTGCCTTTTTATTTCTATTTTCCCTTTTTAAGATGTCTGAAGATACTCAAACATGGGTCTCAATGGCAAGGGAGTAAACACACAGTTTACATTTTTACTTCAGGTCAAGTTTGACACTCTGCAAGGCCTGAACTTCCGCTCAGTGTTCCAAACTCATTTTCCTGCTATTCCACATTGGCTATGCCATGTTTGCCCAGCCAACAGACCCTTCAGGGCAGGAAGCACAGACACGGACACGGACACAGACACGGACACATGCAGGCAGCTGGGCAGAGATGTTTCGCTGAAACACAGAGAGGGAAAGAAGCCAGGAGAACCTTGTGTATGGCACAAGATCCTGACGGAGATTTTGGATTTGCAGCATGCTGCCTTCTCCATAAGGAGCAAAGCGAACTTGGTTTCAGCCAAAGGAGGCCGCTCTGTTCCGCTGTGCAGCCACACCAGCACAGCTGTCTGTGCACGGCCTTCTCCCAGCACACTGTCCCGGCAATCCCGGCTGAGAAACTCTGACTGAACCTGCCAGCACTCCCCTCTCTGCCCTGCCCACATCTCAGAACGAGCCCCGGTGATCAGCTCGGCCCCCTGCCCTGTGATAAGCTGTGGGCACTCGCAGAGCCTCTGCTGGAAGTGGCAGCAATGGACAGCAGGGAATCGCCTGCACCCTGCATGGTGTGCTACTGACTCCTCGGTCAAGATCAGAGAACAGGCACAGAGTCACTGCACACAGCCCATGGGACACAGCTGACGGCAACCTGACCACTGCTAAAAACACAGCTCAGAGCAGAGAAAGAGCTTCCCCCAGGGCTGCAGCACTCTGCAGAATCATGGAACAGCTTGGGTTGGAAGGGACCTTGAGGATCTTCCAGAGCCACCCCCTCCCTGCCAGAGGGACACCTCCTACTACCCCAGGGTGCTCCAAGCCCCGTCCAGCCTGGCCTGGGACACTTCCAGGGATGGGCATTGATCATTGTTTTTAACTACCAAAGAGACCTTTGCTTGGGTTTATTGAAAATCAGTACAAAAAAACTCCACCTTCAAGCAATAAAATCACCTTAGATAACGAATTTTTGGGTGGACTTTTGTTTCTTGAGACAGTCTTTATTAATATATGTAATTATGGCATGACAAAGATTTTAAACTGTTTCCTCAAGATCTACAAGTATTTCTAACAGAAGATGAATGGAACAGCAGAGACCCATGAATTACAAGATAGAGTCACTAGATAAAAAGAAGGAGCAAGATAAATAACAGCAAGAGACAGGAATGTGCCTGGAAAACAGCGCCCTGATGAACTGGCTGTCAAACAGCCACGGTGTAGATTGAATTTAGACTGAAACATGCCAATACGTTGCCAGTACTCGGGCTTTTTGTTTCCTTAAAACATGCACCAGACTGTAACTTAATTTATAGGGACATCTCTCATTTAGGCCACTGCTCCAACGCTTTAACTGAGCTCCAAAGCACAGTGTCTACTCCTCAGTCTGTATTCCTTGTACATTCCTCGATAACATTTAACCCCAGGAGCCACAGGGAATGTTATGCTGACTCCAGCTTAGTTTCTTGCCAAGAAAGGGAGCGGGGAAAAACCAGCTGCCCTAGTAAAAATTTATCCACCTTCAGAGAATACAGAAAACCTCAAAGACTCCCATTATTTCCAAGATTAAGGGTTATCTGTTTGAAAAGCAATGATTATATTCTGCAGTGAGTTCACCAGTAAGAGCAGAAACATCTGAAGCAGAAAGAGGAAGAAGAGGAGAAGAGTTATCAGACATCATCCGGCTTTATTCCCAGAGAGGAGCTCCTCACATGGAATAAATTCAGATTATTCACACCACTGCACTGCAAAGTACAACCAGCTACCGATTTTTGAAGATATGCAGGAAACAGGGACTTGCAAAGAACTGCAACACTGTAAAAATTAATCTCCCAAATCCTCTTGATCAACACCTCTGTGGGAACAAAGCACCGCTGAGCAGCCCAGTACCACGGCTGGGTGTCCGCAGCCGCCAGGACCTCCAGCCCAGCAGGACAGCTGGCAGGAAAACCTGTAGGAATGGGCACATCTCACCTGAAAATCCCAAAGCAGGGGAGAAACACCTCATTCCCGAGGGAATCTGCCCTCAGGGGACGGCAGATGGATAATCACACACAGCAGGTGCACAAGGACTCGTCCGAGTAACGTCTGGCTTCTCTCATTTTGCACAGAAACGAACAAAGCTCCTGGAAAGAATTCCAGGTGCAGCCCAGCCCAGCCCCTGACGCCTGTACATCATCCTGGGCTCCCTTCCCTGCTTGCAGAAACTTGGCACACCAAGGACACCCCGTGAGCCTGCGGTGGGTGGGCTGCCTGTGGCACACGGGGCTTTCTGCAAACCCAGCTCAGGGCGCAAGGACACTCTCTGTGTGCCACAAGGATTGGCCACCTCACCCCGCTCACCCTGAGTGCTGTGGGGGGAACAGGAACCAGGTTCCACTGAGGAGCGAGAAAAGAAGGCAGCGAAAAAAAATAAACCAGGGATAACCAAGGAGGAGCCAGATTTTGGGGGTGGAAAGCACAAAGTTATTTACACAACGCAAACACAAGAAGCTGTGAAGCTGGTTTGGACCATGGGTAGGTGAAGAGGAAAAAGCTTTAGTTCTAAAATTCGCATTCTTAAGTAGCAAACTACAGCTTTCCAAATCCTGGGTGGCTTCCCCACCTTTCCCCTATGCTCCCAATGTTCCAGGAGGGAAAAAACAACCACCCAAAATATCGGAGTAAGGTTTAACTTGAAAATGAGGATTTGACTTCTTTTTCAACACATTAAAGCAAGAGCTAATGTTTCTATTTTCTGTTTCCTATTTTGAAACAGATGTAAAGAATCTCCTAATTTATGTGGGTTTGTACTGATGCTGTCTCGAAATAGAACTTCTGGGAATTCAGGCTATTCACCCCTATTTTTCTGGTGCTTCACAGAAACTGCAGCATCAGGATACTAAAATAACACAATTTGTCACTGAAACTGTAATCAAAAATACACTAAAGGCCTAAACTGCAGCATTAACTGAATTAGCTTAGCCCTCAGTTTAAGGTTAATGTGATGCATATGAGAATAAATACTGGAGAGAACAACTATCAAAAAGTCGTTTAAGGCATTTTATCCTTCTCACCTCTCTCCGCCGTGATGCCCAGCAACTTTGTTTAATCTTCCAAACCACAGCTGCCACCAGGAGCAACGACAGGAAACAACTGGAAAGGAAAGGGAAAAGAAATAGAAAAGAACGTTTTATTGCCCTCGTTCATAACATACTGGCAGCTGAAAAACTCTAGGAAATGAAAAGTTAAATGAAAAGTTGGCATAATAATTAGAGTTACAGTGATGAAAGACAACGCAGCACAGTTCAGTGCTTGTGACACCCGGTTAGGAATGACACAGTTATTTCCAGGGAAAACTGTTGTTCCAAAGTTCCCTGTCTGACTTCCTTGAACGACAGCAAGGCTGAAGGATTTCATCAGGTTCAAAACACCACTATTGCCTGTCTCTGGGGATATGTTCAGTGAGAGGATAACCCCAACAAGAAAAGCCTTGAAAGAAGCAGCGAAAACTGATTGTTATTTCTTTTCCAAATTACAAAAATAAGATGCAGTGTAGAGCAGGTGAATTCTTTTAAACAAGCTGTTGTAGAACTACAGGCTGTTGCAGAACTACAGGTTTTGCTTGGTTTCCCCAAATTTATATTGGTTTTCTTCAGTCAAAAGCGGGGGAAAAAAGGATGAACGAATATGTCAATTTCTAGGGAAAATACAAGGAAGCAGATACAACAAAAAGCAGTAATAGTGACAACAACAACAGTAATAATAACAATAAAAATAACAATAATAATAGCCAACTGTATTGCCAGCTATGATTTTATTACACTGAATACCTAATGAGCAACTTCAAGGCACACAAGCTAAGGTTAAAGCTAAGATTAAAATCAGAACCCCAGTGGAAGCCTCTTTCCCCAAGGACTGCACTGGTGGGTTCCAGAAAGCATCTCCCAGCCCCGTCCCAGTTCAAATGAAGTTTCCAGGGAAAGGAAGATGAACCAGGAGAGGTGACTGATCTGCTCCAGTGCAGCACCCACACTCCCTGCCGGGCTCTGGGTACTCCAACGGGGATTTCTTTGCAGAGAGACTTTGCAAAGGACTGCAAAGATGTTCTCACACCCCACCCTGACAGGAGGGGCAGGAACAGGGACAGGAGGAGAGCGAACGGCCTCAGGCTGGGCCAGGGGAGGCTCAGGGTGGGTATCGGGAAAATTCCTTCCTGGAAAGGGCTGCCCAGGCCTGGCACAGCTGCCCAGGGCGGGGTGGAGTCCCCGTCCCTGCAGGGATTTCAAAGCCCTGTGGACATGGCACTTGGGGACACAGGGCAGGGGTGGCACTGGATGGGCTTTGAGCTCCCTTCTGACCCAAACCAGTCTGGGATTCTGTGACTTCAGCATTAAAACACCTGCACAGCTTTTAAAGACTCCTACAGTGCCCACTTCTTTATAAATTTAAGGAGGAGCATGGAGAGATTTGTTTTGCCTTTTTCATTTTCAGAGGTGTGTACTCCAATCACTTCAACCCCATTTCCTCTAAATATTAAAATCTGACATCCTTGCACTGTAAGAGCCTGGCCATGTTCCTGCAAGCACAAATAGTGTAGACAAGCATTTTAATGGCTGTTTTCCTTTTTTTAAAGGTACTGGATTACTGCTGAGTTCTGCAGTAAAAACCAATGTGCCTCCAGTAACTGAAAGACACTCACGTTAAATCCTTAATGGCTGTTTTGTTACAGAATCACAGAACATCTCGAGTTGCACCCATAAAGATCAAGTCCATCTCCCCGCTCCTGGCAGGACAGAAGCACAGATGCCGTGTCCAGGACTGGGGATTTCCCACCACCAGCCCGCAGTTCCTAGAGCAGCGCCTGGATCAGCACTGCCCTCCAGGAAAGGGTTACACTCCTACCAGAGGGATCCTCACTCCTTCCACCCTTGCACGGGGCTCAATGAAGGACTAGGGAAGCTTTCCAGTGCTCACATTTGTCTCAGGATTCACAGGATCACGGAATGGCTGGATTTGGAAGGGACCTCAAAGTGCACCCAGTGCCACCCCTGCTGTGACAAGGACCCCTCCCACTGTCCCAGGTGCTCCCAGCCCCGTCCAGCCTGGCCTGGGACACGGCCAGGGATCCAGGGGCATTGAATTCCTGTTAGCTTCCCACAGCACAAATGGCACCACACTTAATGGCTCTGATAAGCTCTTTTTTCTTCTTTTAAGCTCCCTTGTCCTTCAATAAGTCTAAATGTGCTCCCTGAAGAGCAGATACCCAAATTGTATCCTTGCAAACCCAGCACAGCCCAGCCATGAGCTGGTCTGCTTTGTTTTCAGTAATGTTTTAACATCATTACACAAATGGAGAATGAAAATAAAACAAAATTTTCAAGGCAGCGAAGGAAAGTGATCCTGGCTCCACATTAAATTTAACCATGAAAAAGAAATACATTCAGAGGATCTGCAGGAGTGCCCAGGACAGGCTGCCAAAGCCAGCGCCTGCCAGGCAATTGTCCTCACCTTGTGACTCCAGCAAGAAGCTCCATCATTTATGTCGGAAAAGACCTGTGAGATCATCGGGCCCAACCACGAGCTCAGCACTGCCAAGGCCACCGCTGCCCTATGTCCCCGGGCGCCCCACTCACAGGGGCACTGTAAATGTCTCCCCACGTTATCTCCTCCCTCGGGGAAGAAAGGCAGAGTGGAGAACGAAGAGGATCACCGTCATTACGAAATCCCCTTCCAAAATGCAACACTGCACGAGTCTGTTCGTCCCAAAGCCTTTCAGGGGTTTCTCTTTCCTGCCCATTTCTGGCACCACAGCCAACACTTTCTTGAGAAAACACAGCGAGGAATTAACAATTAAAGACTAATAAAAACTTCTGAAACGCTCACCACAGTACCCTTGTATTTCAGAGGAACAGCACCATACGTCTTTGTATTGTCACAAGGAGGCAGCAAATACCCACAAAAGCTATAAAATCACTAAGGAAATATATTTTCCCCCTTGAACTAACATCCCTTGGAAGCACTCGGGGAGAAATAAAAGGCAGAACCTGCTGCAGTCCATCACCTGCTGGAGGAGCCCCAGGGGCAGAGCAAAGTCAAGATCTATTGTTGCATTTACTCAGCCTAAACCATCCTGAAATAAGTTAAAAGACCTGATGTGAGCATCAGTAGCTTTAAAGAAGTTTTTTTTCCCTACTTGCTCTGGGAAAGCAACTTTGTGGAGCTGGAACCAGCAGAAAGCAGCAGCTGTGTGCAGAGAGAAGGGCTGGGAAAGGATCTGCAGTGCGAGCGGGCGGCGGGCAGAGCCCGGGTCAAACGCTCTGCTCTGCCCCGCCCTGCTTTCCTCAGCAGCTCCAGACACATCCCTGCCAGCCAGGAGAATCCACCTGCTTGCAAACGACTTCAAAAATGGAATTTTACTACAGGATTTGCTTTGCCCTCTCCTCTTTCGTCTCCAAAAATAGCAGCCTACCAAGAGCCTCCTTCATCCCAGAAATCCACTCTTCTCCCAGATCTTTTCTCTACAGCTTCCCTGTCTCAAATGGCTCCAGGGAGAGTTCTGAGCCCCTGGCAGGGCCTGAAGGGGCTCCAGGAGAGCTGCAGAGGGACTGGGGACAAGGGCTGGAGGGACAGAACACAGGGAATGGCTTCCCACTGCCAGAGGGCAGAGATGGATGGGATCTTGGGCAGGAATTGTTCCCTGGGAGGGTGGGCAGGCCCTGGCACAGGGTGCCCAGAGCAGCTGTGGCTGCCCCTGGATTCCAGAAAGTGTCCAAGGCCAGGCTGGATGGGGCTTGGAGAGACAAGATGATCTTTAAGTTCCCTTCCAACCCAAACTATTCTGTGATCCTGTCAGCTGCTGGATTTCCACTTTCCTACGGCCTGTGACAAGTACAGTTTGAGACCAGTTAAATTTTTCCAACAGGAAAAAAGGAAACCGCCAAACTCAGGTGTGACACCAGACTGAGAGGAAAAAGAACCATCAAGAGCCCTCTACCACCCCCAGGGAGTTTTCATCCCAGGAAGTTTGAACTTGACTCCATGTGGGTCAGGTTCTGCCAAGCAGAGCTTCCATCAGCTCACACAGTTATAAATTTTTGTGCTTACACAGCATAAATATTGCAATGCAGCGAGGAGATACATTTAAATTTTATGGACAATATTCTATAATAAAGCAAATAGCTTTATTAATTCATTCTTAATTATTCATTGGATTGTTTAAGTACAATAAATGAGCAATGTGGTTATAAATAATCTCTCCAGAGTTTGCCTCAGCACATCCATGAAACCTCAGCTGATCAGCCTTCAGTGCTTGTTACACCACAGGGTATTCCCACACTGACACAAAAATAGGAACTTAAACACCCTGGCTGGTTTTATTCTGGACTTTAATCTCCTTTTCAGCACAGAGACTATATTCTCTCCACTCCCAGTATCCTTAAAGCTTTTCAAACAAGTCCACTTTCATTTTTAAATGTCTGGAAAACTCCATCAGCACTTTACTATGACGCATTCTCAGGAGGGGAGAAGAAAATCCATCTGGTGTATTAGGGCCCAATTATTAAACTCCAGTGAAATGTTTATCCCCATCAGAACTGCTTGTAAAAAATGGCAGCTTTAAACACCCAAATGTACAGCGGCCTCACTGCTAATGTGCTTTAACGTATACAGGTCACTTCATAATTTCAGAAAGCACTGCCATCATTACCAGAAACACAGCCCAAATTATTTTGATGAATTGGAAGCTATTTAAGTGCTATTTACAAGTAAATTTTAATATGCGGGAGAGTTACAGGACACACTTTAAAGTACAGGATGCATTAAACCTTGAAATAATTGGAACAGGTACATAACACGCACGAGGTCTGCAGGGTCGGGCTTTGCCAAAGAGCTGCCCACAGCCCACCAAGGCAGATCCCGACCTCGTCCTCCTGCCGAGGATGGCACGAGGCTCAACGAGGCACAGCTCATCCCAGCGTGGCACAGAAGGGCAGCGGAGCCGGGGAAGGGTCTGGAGCACGGGGGGCGTGGGTTAAACCCCGGGGAAATAAAGCACCACAAAGCCACTCAACCCCCGGTGGAATGGGGAGGAGAATTGAAAGTGAAATTTGTAGGGTGAGAAAAGAACAGTTTAATAACTGAAAACAAAGTAAAACCCAGTAACAGTGGCTAATAATAATAATAATAATAATAATGATGGTATTAAAAAGAGAAGGAAAAACCCAACCAAACCACGGATGCACAAGGTAATTGCTCACCAGCTGCTGACCGATGCCAGCCCCCTTCCCAGCTCAGCCCTCCCAGTAACCCCCAAGTTTGTGCCCTGGGCAGGACGTTCTGGGGTGTGGAACATCCATCAGGCCAGCTGGGGTCACCTGTCCCAGCTCTGATCCCTCCCACTTTGGGAAACTTCTCACTGGTAGAGCAAGAGAAAAAACAAACCCCAACAAACCCGTGAGAAACACAGCTCAGCAAAACCCAAAGCATCAGTGAATTATCAACATTATTCTCATTCCAAACCCAAAACACAGCACTAGAACAGCTCCTGAGAAGAAATGGACTCCATCCCAGCCAGAAGGAGGACAAGGCTGATGAGGAGCAGCTGAGGGAGCTGGGAAAGGGCTGGAGAATCCCTGAGGGAGCTGGAAAGGGGCTCAGCCTGGAGCAAAGGAGGCTCCGGGGGCCCTTCTGGCTCTGCACAACTCCCTGACAGGAGGGTGCAGCCGGGGGGGTCGGGCTCTGCTCCCAGGGAACAGGGACAGGAGCACAGGGAACGGCCTCGGGCTGGGCCAGGGGAGGCTCAGGGTGTTAGAAATGATGTAAAGATATTCCCAAGCTCTTCCTTTTTCTAAAAAAAAAAAAAGAAGAAAGGGACTCAGACTGTATTTTAGGCACATATTTAGTAATGCCATTTGTGCTTCAGTAAAAAATTATTTAATAAGCTACAAGAGTAAATAAAATATCTGCAGCATAACTCCAGATTTGAATTATTGCAGAAGGCCATTCCCACTTAATGAAAACACTGGGAAAATACTCATAGGCAGGAAAAGCAATATCCAGCACATAAAACCATCTGCCTGAGCCTTGTACTGAACAAACAGTGCTCCCACACAAGTTTTCCTGAGGAATAAGTCCAATTATTTGTTTCAAACTAAAATGACGCCGTTTCCATTTGATATTCAGGCTCTAGCAGAGGCACAGGAGGTTTGATGTGCCACCATGAAAACACCGAACTGGCAGCTTTTGTTCCATGTGTGCAGTAACCCCCATTTCTGTGGCAGTCACTGTATGGACAGGGAGTCGGTGCTGGATCCTGGAATTGCACACTGGTGACGGCTGCAAGGGACCCCACATCCACCTCCAGCCACCCCGCCATGGGCAGGAACAGCTCCCACCAGCCCAGCCCAGCCCCTGGACTCCCTCAGCAGGAAGTTTCAGGGACAGAGAATGAAGACAAAGAGGAGACAAGGAACGAGATGCACTGTGCACCTGAGAACCCAGCAGGGAAGCGCAGTAGAGGACACCAGAGGTGAACGGTAAATCAGTGAAGTAAAGCTCGGGATGAGGTCACAGAACAGAATCACGGAATGGGTTGGCTTGGAGGGACCCTAAAAGGTCATCCAGTCCAACCCCTCTGCCCTGAGCAGGAACCTTCAACCAGACCAGGCTGCTCAGAGCCCTGTCCAACCCAGACTGGAAGGTTTCAAGGGATGGGATATTCACCACCTCTCTGGGAAGCTGAGTCCAGTGTTCCACCTCCCTCACCATAAAAAATCTCTTCCCTAATCTAGTCCTAATAGGTCCTCTTTAAAGGAAAGAGGAAAAGGGGGGGGAAAGAAAAGGAAAAGGGTAGAAGGGCAGAGAAAGAAAAAGGGGGAAAGAAAAAGGTGGAAATAAAAAGGTGGGAGGATTATTGGGCAGCAATGTGTGCTTACAAGGCCACAGATATTTTTACATCTTTTGTACATAAAGGCACACTGGTGATACATATCTGTGAGAGGTGTGCTGGCAGACAGATTTTTTGGAAGATAAGGAAGCACAGATACAAATAAAAAACATTCATTAGAAATTGTCAAAACAGCTCAAACTGTGTGCTGAAACACAACTGCATCATCTGTAAATTAAGGAGCTGTGTTATGAAAAGCAGAGAGGAGGAAAGGGAAAACCCAGTTTACTTGCAATTCATTAGCTTTGCAAAGGTTAACAATGGCTGGAATATCATTTCTCCTCCGGCTCCGATTATAATGCAATATTAACGACCTTGGAACTTCTCTGTTCTACCCAACCTTTATCCACTGACATTTTCTTAGCTTAAAATAAAACATTCATGTAGTACAAATTAAGGGTAACGCACAGCCCCCTGCCTGGCTCGGCGCTGTGCTCCAAATCCAGAAGGAGCTCTGGGAGTCCAGCCGCAGCTCCAGATGTGGGGCAGAACCCTCAGCAGGCAGGTCCTGCATGAAGGGAACCCAGGCGATGTCCCCGCAGTGCCCGGAGGTGTCTCAGAATGCCCCGTCTCCCGCTCAGGTTCTCCACACAGCTCAGGGCACAGTGATGCCTCCAGCAGAAGAGCCCAGCCAGGATGGGGTTACAACCACGTGGCGGAAGTGGCTTCTAGAATATGGAGATGTGCCACAAGGATCTCCAGCTCAGGAAGGTTTCCCAAATTCACAGAATCACAGAATGGTTTGGGTTGGAACGGATCTTAAAAACCACCTTGTTCCAACCCCCCTGCCATAGACAGGGACACCTCCCACTGTCCCAGGCTGCTCCAAGCCCTGTCCAACCTGGCCTTGGGCACCTCCAGGGACCCCGGGGCAGCCACAGCTGCTCTGGGCAACTCCTGCATTTCCCACAGAACAGCAAAATGATGCAACATCCTTAAATATGCAAAGTCACTCGAAACATCTATTTTTCAGAACAACATCTCTTTACATCTCCATTACACATAAAAAATTGATACATATCCCAGTATTTGAGTTTGGTGTCCATGCTACCAACTGTTTTTAAGTTTTCACAAAGCATTTTCCTTGCCTCTGTTTTAGGGAGCAAATTCTCAGCCAACTGTTGCCCATTAACAGCACAGGGGGCTCTCAGATATTACTTATTTATGGTCTGCCTTGGATCTAACAGTAATTATGAAATGTGCCCTGGAGCATTAAAAATGCAAACGCTTCAATAGTTTCCCCTACACCCAGTGAGATGAATCACACTGTTCTAATCCACTGGTTAATTAGGGAGTTATAGTGACTGTAAAATAAAACACTTGGAGAGGAACTTAGGAGCAGTGAAAGAATCAAAGAGTTTCCAACACATTTAAAGTGCTTAATTGGAAAACACCAATAAACTGTCTTCTCTCAAACCCACATGTTCTTATTCCTCTGGCTTGTTAGGATGTTAAATAATATTACAACATTACAAGGAGATCCATGTGATAATAACAGTGATGCAGAAGAGGAAAATCACTGCTAACTCTTTAGCTCGCAGCTTTTGGACACGTATGTTCAGCTGCATGTGCCCATTGAGATCCAGAATGCTCTTATCTCTGCTTTACGCTGGGACTGGAATCATGGAAGGATCTGGGGTGGAAGGCAGGGGCAGGGACACCTCCCACTGTCCCAGGCTGCTCCAAGCCCCAATGTCCAGCCTGGCCTTGAGCACTGCCAGGGATCCAGGGGCAGCCACAGCTGCTCTGGGCTTCTCTTCAAAAAATGAATCTGGAGCAATCCCTCGGAGAGAGGAGTTTAACCCTCATGTGCAGATGTGGCTGGGTCTGTAAAGTACTAATGGAAGGGTTTTGTAGTGCAGATTTATCAATTTAGAAAAATAGGAAAGAACCAAGGAACCAACTGCTTCCCTGTTCATTTTCCTAATAAGCAATTATCCTGCCACAAAGATTTTCAGGGAAGACATTGACTGTGATTAATTCAGCAAAACAAATGCCAGAGTCTGAGCCAGGAGTCACCAGTGACTCCGCTCCAGTGGCAGGAAGGTGGTGGTTCAAACCTGCTGTTTCCCAGGGACTCTACTAAGGCAGATTCTACTCTCTGAAAGCTCCATGTGCAAAAAAAGAAAGTGATATAAACCCCTTGTCTGAAGGATCCGTCTGGAGCTTCTTGCTTTAATTAAATTTAGCGTGAAATCTAAAGCACAATATTATTCCCGCTGCTCATTTTACACCAGGCATAATATTGCCAACTTCAGCACACGGTGTAAGGCCTGAGTAGTGCTTACTCCATGTGCATCCCTCCTGAAGGAGCTCCCATCGATCGAGTATTGGCTCACACTGCTGGAGTGTTTGTGAACAGTGCCCAGAACAGGGGCCAGCACAGCTCACCGGGCTGGGAATCCTCGCAGAGAGGGGTGGCTGTGCCTCCAGAAGGGTTGGGATGCTCTGCAGAGAGGGGCGGCTGTGCCTCAGGAAGGGTTGGGAAGCAGAGAGCGGTGGCTGTGCCTCGGGAAGGGTTGGGATGCCCTGCTGAGAGGGGTGGCTGTGCCTCGGGAAGGGTTGGGAAGCAGAGAGCGGTGGCTGTGCCTCGGGAAGGGTTGGGATGCCCTGCTGAGAGGGGTGGCTGTGCCTCGGGAAGGGTTGGGATGCCCTGCAGATGCAGAGAGGGGTGGCTGTGCCTGGGAAGGGTTGGGATGCCCTGCAGAGAGGGGTGGCTGTGCCTCGGGAAGGGTTGGGATGCCCTGCAGATGCAGAGAGCGGTGGCTGTGCCTTGGGAAGGTTTCACCGCCCTGGCAGGGCTGCACTTCTGGAGGACAGAACAGGAACCAAGGATTGAAATGGCTCCTGTTGGCCCCACTGCAAGGGAATCACCAGCTCCCTTTGCACCAAGGAACGAACTTCCAGCAGTGTAGGGAAAGCAGAAGCATTCACCTTCTATTGTCGTGTGCCACGTGCTTGTGTTTAACTCACACTTTCAGAGTTCAGCTTCAAATCAAAGGTGGTACCTAAAGAGCTGGCAATGACTCCAGACTTAACTCTCTGCAAAACAAGTCCCGTGGTTTCTGACTGAGTGAGAGTCTGCAGTGAGCCACACACTGTAAGGGTGAAGTGGGAAGTCAGTGTTTTCTCTGCCATCCCAAAAGGAACTTCTCCTTTTCCAAGAGCCTCTCCCAGCCCCATCCTCCCTTTCCCTGCACGCGCAGCACAAGATGCATTGGCAAAGAGAGGCAGACAATTAATTTTCTTAATGTAATTCCTAATTAAATCTTTTAAACAGACGGAAGATTTCCATTTTCTAGGCTGTGCTGTAAGCAGGATGTTTAAGTTAAAAAACCAAACCAACAAGAAGCCAAACACTGAAGCCCGAAACCTAAAGAAGCAACATTGAACTGTCTTAAATGAAAAGTACCTGAAAAATGTCACAAAGAACTGCACCAGGTCCATAAAGTTGCTGTGCTGTGAGAATGCAATCTGCAAAAGAAAAGCAAATGCTTTCTGTTACTTACTAGAAAGAAAATTCATATTTCAAGATATTTTAAGAGGATTAAAAATGACAATGAAAAGCATCTTTACTCAGATCAGTTCATATTTTTGCACATTGCTTTTGAAAAAGAACAGAAATGTTCTAAGGGAAAAGAAAATAAATTATAACTTCGTATTGTTTTGAAAACATATATCCCAAAATGAAACTGAACAAGTAACTCTCTCTCCCAGCCACGTTCCAAGGAATATTCTTCAGTGCACATTGAAGAAAACACTACTTCAAAAACTTAGAACAGAGGTTTCACAGAGCTGCAAATAATCTTCAATTAAAAGTGAAAATCTTTAATTATTGTTTACACAGCAACCCAAAATTCAATATTTATGCTTCAAACAATATCCAGACAACAAAATCTCCTTGAAAAAGCAACTTACACCAAGAGCTGCAAAGAGGCACGAGACACAGAAGATGATAGACACTGTGAAAACAGCTGTGGCATTCATCTTAGCTCACTTCCCTGCACTCCAGCAGCAGAGAGAAGGGAAAAACAATGGAATATTTGGGACAAAAACCAGAGGGAAGAGGCGAACAGGAAACTGGGAGGTGGTTAGAGGCAAAAGGGAAGATTAGGAAGCCTGGGGAAAAATAACAACGTGGAGGGGAGCGAGCCAAGGGAAAAGCAACTTGTGCAATATCAGGAATCAGAAGTTCTTTCCAGGTACCTCCTATTTCCTCTGCCTATCAATCTCTCAGCACCACAACAGGACATTAACTCCTTCGTGAATAACAGAGTTTGTTCCAGAGTTAAAGTGAAATCTGCATTGGCAGAAGCTTCTCACGGATATCAAACCCATTTCTGGCGTCCTTTGTTGCTTTTCTCCCGTAACAAACAGCACTTGGGGTGACACCAGCACGAACACAAACCCCTCCTCCCAGCAGCAGCCACATCCCCGAATGCCTGAACATGCGTGAAGTGACTCCTTGCTCGGGTTCCCCTTGCTCTGAACACTCTCCGTGATCATATTTGCTTTAAACGTCCATTGTAACTTGGTACAGAAGCTGCCCCAAATCGTTTTCTCACAAATACATTGAAATATTCTGAGGTTGGAAGTTCCTTTGCAGTGCACAACCACTGTGTAGCTGGAAAGGGAACTGCAAACCTGCACACCAGATGCTGCAGCCTCAATAGTCCTGCCCGCAAAACCAAGAGAACACAGAGTTTCTTGTTGATTTTTGCTTCTGAAGTGCTTCCCAATAGTTCTGCAATTATGAGAAGACAGCGAGCAAGATTTCACTTTTTATGTAAAAATTGGTGCCTGGTAACTGAAGTGGAATAATATTGGCATAAGTGGATATTCTGGAATAAATGTGATATTCTGGAATGCCTTTAAGGCAAAGATAATCTTACTGAAATATCACATCCCAGAATACAAACAGGTAACACGGCCAGTATAAAAATCGTAACTTTACTTGTTATTTCTGAGAATAACGATGATGCTGAGTGGCTGTAAGAGATGCATTTCAAAATAAAGCCCTTGTTATGTACCGACAATCCTTTAGCAGAAACAGAAAATTAAAAGCACAAAGGAATCATCAGGGGGCCAGTCCTCTGGGGTGACCATCAGGACAAGTTTCTGTGATGCAAAACAAAACTTGTTCCCATTAGAAGAAACAAGAATCTGTTAATTTTAAAATAAGCGACATTCTATGAAAGATTAATGAGACTGCTACCAGAGATTTTTTCTCATTTTTTGATAACAACTGCAGAAAACAAACAAAACAAAAACAAACAAAAAATAATTGAGGTTTATTTCACACAGAAGCCTTACAAATGCTTTACCAGAGGTGATTCATTTCTCTACCTGTTGGAGTTCTTCTTCTGCAAAGCCCAACTGAGGACCTGAATCTCACACATGGAGTAAAAAAACCCAGGTTGTTTCTACAATTTATTCCTCACAAGCTGGAAATACTTTGTGCCATCAAACCTGACCAATCTGTGTCACAGGCAATTTGGTCTCATAATTGTTAATGGTTTGCTTACTTAGAGCTTAATTTCCCCTAATATAATCCATTCCCAGGACTTAATTAATTCAGTTACATTGAAAGTTTGGTTGGAAAAAGCTGTTGAAAGTAGGCTGTTCATTCTGGATCCACGGGAAATATGGCACCAATTCCTTTGCAGTCCGGATTTTTAATTAAGTTTAACTGACAACAGAAGATTCATTTATCCATTGTCAAAAAACCAATTTTGTACCAAAAGAGGAACAGTTTCACTGCAGGAGAGCTCCGTGCAGCTCGTGCTGGGGACCTGGGAAGCCTCCTCCAGGCAGGGGCAGAGCCTCAGCTCAGCTGCAGAATCATCACCACTGACAGCAAAGAACCCCAGAACTGCCGAGCTCTGGGATCCGAGCCCATCCAGCTCAACCGTCCCCACACCGCCCAGGCCAGCACTGCCCTGTCCCCAAGGGCCACCTCCACAGGGCTCTGAACCCGCCCTGGGGACTCCCCACTGCTCTGGGCAGCCAGGGCTGGGCAGCCCCTTTCGGGAAGAAATTGTCTCCAATTTCCCACCTGAGCCTCCCCCGGGGCACACCTGGAGTCCCCTCCAGCCACAGCCCAGGTCCTTTTTCATGGAGCAGCCCCCTGACCCTTCCCAAGCCCCACAGGTCATTCCAGGCCATTTCACAGCCGTTCTGAGGGGTAACTCAGGGCCCTTAGGCAGCAGGTCATATCCCTGACCCTGGTAATCCCGAAGAATGTTACACAGCTTGTGTTTATCTCATCTGAGAGGTTCCCTGGAGAGCACAGCCGCCTATCCCGCTTTTCTACTGCCACATCAGCTCAAGTATCCCAAAAATCCACCTGCTCACCAGGGGCCCAGAAATAGCTGCCTGTATGGACTGACAAAATTTCATCATGAAGAGCTTTCCATTTTTTATCATTTGATTAGCATAAAATATTAAGCCAGGAAGAAAATTTGGCTTCCTCTAACTAGCCAACATCTAAAAAATGCCCTGGTTTTGAAATCAGTACACACAAATTTCAACGGAGTTAATGGCGAATGACTTGGCCACGAAGTAACATAAGCAAAGGAAAAGCACATTTGAACCCAACTGACATTTCAGTAACAGCTGGTATTTCAAACTCAAAATACTGCTGGAGCTAAACTACAGCCTGTGACTGAAAGAAATTTTGTAAAACAAATTTGGACAATTACACACCAGGACTTGGTCTGCATAAGCACCAGAGTTTGTTCTTCAAGAGAAAAGAAAACTGAGAATAATTTTGAGGGAACAGTTTTGTACCAAAGTCGGCCAACTAACACCTAAGTTCACCTTAAGCCTGTACAGGCAACAATACCTAAAATTATTTAAACCTCTATTCTTGGGATCCACATGTGCTCTGAACTCTTTAAAAACAACTTGAGTTTCACAAACCACTGAGAAAAATCAGTCCCCAACCAAGTAAGAAACTATGTAGAAATTTTTTGTTAAATCCAGTAAGAAGCAAATTTGAGTGACTCCTCTCCTTAAACTGTAATTAACAGAGGTACAAGTAATTCATCACAGCCTAACCCTTTCCACCTCTTCTGGAAGTTCCTGATGTTGTAGTGGAAGGCAAAGTACTCACCACAATGGGATCAGGACAACTCCTTCTCTAAACTCAAATACTTTCCAATATTATCCATAATATAAGCACCCCTAATCTAAAATTAACTAAAGAACTGACAATGAAAGAGTTGGGGTTCTTGCAGTAGGCTCTGGGGAGCCCTTGCAGGGCCTGAAGGGGCTCCAGGAGAGCTGCAGAGGGACTGGGGACAAGGGCTGCAGGGACAGGACACAGGGAATGGCTTCCCAGTGCCAGAGGGCAGCGATGGATGGGATATTGGGCAGGAATTGTTCCCTGGGAGGGTGGGGAGGCCCTGGCACAGGGTGCCCAGAGCAGCTGTGGCTGCCCCTGGATCCCTGGCAGTGCCCAAGGCCGGGCTGGGACAGTGGGAGGGGTCCCTGCCCTTGGATGGCTTTAAGGTCATTTCCACCCAAACTGTTCTGGGATTCTGTGAATGCACCCAAGAACATTCGAGTATGGCGATTTCATACCATAATTTGGTACATTTTGGTTCTCTAAACACTTGAGAAAACACAAACAACCACAGAAAATGGAGTTTCCACAACTTTTTTACCTTGGTAATGGCTCAGGATTATTGACGCATTCTGTTTCTCTCTTTCTTCACAAATAAACAAAGTGACTAAATTACCACCAGTGGTGCCTTCCTTTTCACCCCCATTTCATATTAGGGATGAGAAAAAGAGAAATTAAAAATGGTATTTTGCACAGGACATGCTCCTAGAATAGAACTGTGCAAGAAAGAAAAACAAAAGTCTAATTAACTTCTGCAGCTGGGGGGGTGCAGCAGAGGAGGCGCAGTGTGGAGCTGCCTCCCAGAGCTCGGGGCTTGCTGTGAATTCAGAAGGCATCCAAGGTCCAACTGCTACATCCATTAACCCCACCTGGCAGGTGGGAGAACGCTGCAGCACTCGTGTTTGGAATGTCTGCAGCACCACACAGAAATTCAGAGATTTTTGGGCTGCCTTTTGCTTTTTATTTCAATCTAGCCCAGCACCAAAGGTAACAAACAGAAAGCAGCAGGGCAAGTGCAAAGCTGGGAGTTGCTTGCAGTGAGAGAAAGGCACGAGCCAGAGAAGCTGCAGGTGACATTTATGCACGACCTGCTCCCTTTGCTCCCCAAAACTCCACTGTCCTGGCTCTCTTCTCCTCCGGTTATGGGCAAGGATCCAGCCTGACCTTGGGGAACACAGACAACACCAACAGGATGCCACAGCCTGAAGGCTGAGTGCCTTTGTCCAAGGAGCTGCTGTAAAACAAAGGGGGTTGAAGTGTCCTTGAGCGATGCCAAAGTCATCAAACCCTTCATTTGCCCTCTGGGATGATGCTGGGGAAAGCAGAGATCCCGGAGAGCCTGTAACACGCCCGAGGCTGTGGGTGTGGGCATCAGAGCAGCACTGGGAGGGCTCTGAGCTGCCTGGAGCGCTCTCCTCTCCAGGGGAACACCCCCAGCTTCCGCTCTGTCTCCCGAGCAGAGGCTCCAGCCCTCAGAGCACCTCCACGGCCTCCTCTGGACCCATTCCCCCTCTCCTGAACAGTTCACCCATCCAATCCATCCTTCTCCAACTCAGAGAGAGCTTGGTGCAGCCGCAGAGGTTCCCATGCTCACATTTGCATTCTACGACAGGCAAAAATAAAATCTTCACTCAAATTTGATTTTCACACCTACTACTCCGAGTCACTCCGCTCCGGCGTGAAGGATGAAAGAGATTAATGAGTTACTCCTCACCTGCTGCAATATTAACTGAGCCATTGAGCTTTATGGCACAAACACTCGCTACTGTGCAAATACAAAACCCGCTTCACTCCTGAACTTATTCGGAGATGAAAATCGATTTATATTCCGATACTGTGCTGCCTTCCTGCAGTAGCCACAAATTGTCACTTCTCAGCTAATTGGCTGCAGTCAGCAGTTGGCTCAGAAATGCCAATTATATGTGTTTTGTCTTCCCATGTGAACTCTCGGATGTTGTGCGGAGTGAACACAGGCACGACCGTCTCTAAATTAAAAATAGCGGTTAAGATGTGGTCCCAAATTTCACTGCATCCCAAAAGTTATCACACAAATCTGACAAATGAGAAGTATTTGTTCAATAAGCAGCCAAGGGTTGAATTGTGATGCTCATCTAAATTTAAAGTGCACTAGGAAACAAAATTCTGGAAAGTCCCATTATTGAAACAGCAAACTCAGCTCAGACCCTGCGCTCCTCCACGAGACAGCAACACCCCAGGAAAGCCGAGGCAGGGCAGAAAAATTCAGTTCTTCTGACTCCTCAGTGAATTCTCCTGAATTCTCTGAACTTTTCAGTTCTTCTTTTGGGCTGCTCACAAGATGAAAGAACCTGAGGGGCTGGAGCGTGTCCAGGGCAGGGAACGGAGCTGGGCAGGGGCTGGAGAATCCCTGAGGGAGCTGGAAAGGGGCTCAGCCTGGAGCAAAGGAGGCTCAGGGGGCCCTTCTGGCTCTGCACAACTCCCTGACAGGAGGGTGCAGCCGGGGGGGTCGGGCTCTGCTCCCAGGGCACAGGGACAGGAGCACAGGCCTCAGGTTGGGCCAGGGGAGGCTCAGGTGGGAAACTGGGAAAATTCCTTCCTGGAAAGAGTGATCAGGCCCTAGCACAGCTGCCCAGGGCAGTGGGGAGTCCCCATTCCTGAGGGATTTGACAGCCATGTACAGGTGGCACGTGGGGACACGGGGCAGTGCTGGCCTGGGCAGTGCTGGGGGAACGTTGGACTCGATGGGCTCAGAGAGTTTTCCAAAATAAACAATTCTGTGATCCTGGGATTGCAACAACTGCTCTGGACACAAGGAAGCTCTGAGGTACTTGGACCAAGTGGTCAAAAGCAAAGATCCTGAACCTTGAGACAGAAGGAAAGTCACCAGCAGGAAAACACCACAATCCTCTGAGTTCCGGGTGCTCAAGCACCTCCCTCCAGTCCCAGCTGCTGCGGGGAGGATGCGTTTGGGAAGGATCCCGGTGCATTGGGAAGGATCCCAGTGAGTTTGGGAGGGATCCCGGTGAGTTTGGGAGGGATCCCGGTGCATTGGGAAGGATCCCAGTGCACTTGAGAGGGATCCCGGTACATTGGGAAGGATCCCGGTGAGTTTGGGAGGGATCCCGGTGAGTTTGGGTGGGATCCCGGTGCATTGGGAAGGATCCCGGTGAGTTTGGGAAGGATCCTGCTCCCTGGCTTGGTGCCGAGCAGAGCCCTGACACCATCTGCGTGCAGGCTCAGCTACGTTCGGCAGGATCCCAACTATTTCTGGAGTTTCAGCACGGAAAAAATTAAAACTTTAGCACGTAACAACTCAAACTCTCCCTCAGACCCCTTGAACTCCAGTAAAAATTAGCTTTACAGTCTACTGAGCTTAAAAGGAATAAAAGTGATTTTCCTAAAGAGCTGGTGATGTAAGTACACAAGAGGGAATCAAGAATAAAAAGAATAAAACAGCCAAAGAAATATTTGCAAGTTTATTTTTTTAGGCTTCAAAATAGCTGACAGATGGAAACAGGCAAAACCTTCTGTCTTGCATCATTTCTGACCAGACAAAACAGGGGAATAAATGCAAGACAGAGTTCAGGGTGGCAGTGGTGTTAATGGGGAATTCGGATTTTGCTTCCATAGAAAATTAATTCTGCAATTTTTAATATATTATATTTTCCAACCCTGCATTTGAAAATTGAAAAAAAAAAAATCAGCTTCCTTAAAATGAAGGCAATCAATACATATGTTACTGTCAGAGCTCAAAAAACACAACCTAAGGAATGCTCCTGGAATTATTAAATGTGAATCACGGGCTGGCTCTCTCTGATCTCCTGGAACTTTTCTTATTTATGCAGCTGAAGTTTCGCAGCAGCCACACAAAATCCTTCCAGTGCTGCATGAAGATATCACAAGAAACCTGGCAGGAGCTGTGCGAGTCACTGCAGAAATCCCAGGTTGTGGATGTAAAACCCCAAGATTGTAATGGCTGCTCCTTGCAGGGCCCAAAGGGGCTCCAGGAGAGCTGGAGAGGGACTGGGGCCAAGGGCTGCAGGGACAGGACACAGGGAATGGCTTCCCACTGCAGAGGGCAGCGATGGATGGGATTTTGGGCAAGAATTGTTCCCTGGGAGGGTGGGCAGGTCCTGGCACAGGGTGCCCAGAGCAGCTGTGGCTGCCCCTGGATCCCTGGCGGTGCCCAAGGCCAGGCTGGATGTTGGGGCTGGGAGCAGCCTGGGACAGTGGGAGGTGTCCCTGCCATGGCGGGGGTGGGATAAGTTGCTCCTCCAACCCAAACTATTCCACGAATCTCTGATAAAAATCCCTCCCTGACACAACACCTGGGAAAAGTTTGGCATGAACCATTTTCAGGGTTGCTGAAGCTACAACCTCCTGTAAAAAGGACTGAAGTGGCACCACATCCTGCCAAGGGTTAACTGCCTTTGAGAGAAATCCTCCTTTTAAAGGATTTAAGAAAGTGCGAACAAAAATATTACTTGGTCGAAAAGGGAACAACTTCTAAAAGGAGAAAAATGTCATCAGCTGATGCCAAAAATAAGGCGGCGGGAGCAGATAAAACCCAATCAGCTGTTTCATGTTCTAAGGGACTATTCAACTGCTCTGTTTTAAATCTTTCCATCCCACAGCAGAAGATGTCAGTTTGCCTGTTCTGAAGAATCAGCATGTAATTGCATGTCTCCAAAAGTAATTACAGTCAACAGCAAATTTCATCAGATTAACAAATTGATTTACGTTTCATCGCTGGGTCTCAGGCAAACCTCTCACCTGGCGAGAGAGCTGCAGGGAGAGAGGCTCAGAAGCACCTGCAGTTACAGCTCCAGGGAGGCAAGGACATCATTAGCAAACACCTCTGGCATTGTGGTGCTTTCAGAAGCAACGGAAAAGAAGAACATTTTTGGAATAAAGGGTCCCAGAGAGTTGGGGGTGATTTTATCTCTGCACCTACATCTCTTCCTCGTTAAATATGCATGAGGCACATGAGGGCCTGGCAGGAAAGCTGTCCACATCAGCAACCTCACTGCGATTTCAAGCCTACACAATTATTTTATCAGAGCAATCACCACCTATCTGAATGTATTTTATTCTCTTTGGCCAGCAACAAAGACCCCTCTTTTCACCCTCACTGAGAGCTCCCACTGGCTGAGCCCGTGGCTTTTGATTTGAGAATGACACGAATTTAGAGAAAAGCTGGAAACCCCCACGGGCCATGTGCAGTCCTCAGGGGTTATTTACGCCCTGAATCAAACACCTAATGCTTCCTCCAGAGAGGAACCGCGGAACTGAGACAGCTCCGGCCCTGCTTTTTAACTGTGGATGGTTTCTTCGCTCGATCTTTTCCCGGGTATTATCAAAGCCTTTTAGTCAGGCTGCAAACCTGAAAGAGGGAAACACAGAGAGCATCGCTGCTGGTAACATTCACACCACCTGAAAGAGGCTGAAAGCCTAAAACAAAAGAATGGGTGAGAGCTGCTGTTCCCCCAGCTCTCCTTTGGGCCCTTCCTGACCTGAGGGTGTCCCAAAGCTTTCCGTGGCTGCAGCAAAGTGTCAGCCACCATTTAGCTCTGGAAGAAAACAAACGCTTCCTGAACTGCATTAAATATGAATGGCAAGCAAAATTAAAGCTTCATTGAAAGTGGTATTAAGATTCTTGCTAACACACACCACCTGTTTTAGGGGTAATGTTGCCAATAAAACTGGCAGGGTGATGGGGAAGAGCATAAGAAGAAGAATTTCGAATCTAAACTGCTTTAATGAAGGAGCTTTACTTACAGAAATGAGAATTTCGGAAGGTTTCAGTATTTACATACTGCAGGACACAGCAGCAATGAAACACTGAAATAAACAATGATAAAGATCAGAGCGAGAGCTTTGTCAGAGGGTTGTGGAGTCTTCTTACGAATGTAATTCTTGGAAGTTTGTGAAATATTGGCTCATATTTCCAACTTAAATAGCCACGTTCAGCATAAGAAAAAGCAAGACCCACTCCTCAGCAGAATCTCAGTCCCGGGTATAATTCATCCCGACCCCGAAATGCAGCTGACACCGGCTGGCTCCACCTGAACTCTGCCTGCGGACTGGGAGAGGAAATCCCTCCTGGCTAAGGAAAAGACCCATTTCCAGCACCCCTGCCAGCCCTGCTAAGCCGAGGAGATGTGAAGGGAATTTGCTCTCCTACATCCCTGCAGGCATTTTCAGCGTACCTCTGGAACCAGCAGGAACTGTCCCCAGGCCACAGGAGGCAATCAGTCACTAACACAGGCCTGGGGCAAACCCTGGCGTGCAGAGAGAGGCAGAGAGAGGCAGAGAAGTCTTTTGATGCCTGTAAAACAACAGAGCTGCAGCTATTCCCTTAAAACAACTCAGGATAGAAGAAAAGATCTGAAAAAAATTCATAGTCACAGGTGTAACACGCACGGCACCTGAATCCAAGAAAATGCCAGTTCTGGAAGGTTTAATGGGAGCACAATCACACTCCCACACCTGCCAGGAATCTCACCTACTGCAGCGCTGCAGCTCTTCCCTGCAGCAGGAAAATGAGCATTGTCCTTCTCAAGCTGGATGCAGCCATCCTGGCAACAGAAAATTGAAAAGCAACAGAAGGAGAGAGGGAGGGCCCCAAAGGAAGGAGGTTCCTTAAAGAGCCCCTCAGCTGATGGCTGACACCTCATTCCTGGGGATGGCACCGGGTCTGTACAGAGCAGCTGGAGCTGTGACACCTGGAATTCCCCTTGGGAGCCAGGCTGGGAGAGCTGGGAATGTGCGCCTGCAGCAGGGAAGGCTCCAGGGAGAGCTGCGAGCCCCTGGCAGGGCCTGAAGGGGCTCCAGGAGAGCTGCAGAGGGACTGGGGCCAAGGGCTGCAGGGACAGGACACAGGGAATGGCTTCCCACTGCCAGAGGGCAGCGATGGATGGGATTTGGGAGAAAATACTTCCCTGGGAGGCCCTGGCACAGGGCTGGCTGCCCCTGGATCCCTGGCAGTGTCCCAGGCCAGGCTGGACATTGCGGCTTGGAGCACCTGGGACAGTGGGAGGTGTCCCTGCCATGGATGGGGTTTGAACGAGAGGGGCTGCAGGTCCCTTCCCACCCACACCGGTCAGTGATCGTGGGATTCTCTGTGCCAGTCCAAACACGGTCACCTGTGACAGTGACCTGGATCGGTACCAAAAGAGAGCACCACAGACCAAACTCTGGTTTAATTACAGCCAAACTCTGGTTTAATTGCAGCACACCTGACCCTGTCCTCAGCCTCCAGGTCTCCCATTAGTTGCAGCTGCTGACTCCTGACACCTCCTCTGCCAGCTGCCACCCACGGAAGGGACGTGAGCTGTTCCCACCTTTCACTTCCCCCTCACCCTGCCAGCCCAGGAACAGAGGGCAATGCAGCATTCCCAGTGGGATCGCCAGCAGCTTCCCATCAGGGTCAAGAGCATGTTTGGAAAGAGAATAATCATGACAACACACGATGTGACTGAGTTCAACAGTCCACAGAAGGTCTTTAAGGTCCTTCCAACCCTGTCCATTCCATGAACTATCTGTGCAGAAAGGAGTAGAGATCTAAAGGAGACTCTACAGACAGACCATCCCGAAATAAATCAGGCAGAGGAAGCCAGAAGAAAGTTTGAGAAATTAAAATTGAAGGCAGCAGAGGCAGTTTTAGCTATTTTTCCATTACAGCCTTTAGGAAATCTGAGTGGAAGGCAACAGTTTAATTGAGCTGAGTGTTTCCCACTGGTTCTCAAATGCTCTTCAAACAGAGGGAGCGATGCAGTGCTGCTGCAGCTCCAGCACGCCGCACGTGCAGCGCTGCTGCGCAGTCACTGTGGCACCTTCTGCAGCCCAACACAACAGTGAATTGCCAAGAAAATTCCATATAGTGAATATCTAAATGAGATTCTGCAAACGGTACATTTTGTATGCAAGGCCTGCAAAATTCCTTCGCCTCCTTTTGTTTCTTGAAGCATTTGGTTCATAATTAACATTTAAGCATGTTCAAATCAAAACCCTTCAACCAACACAATGGAAAGAGAGGAGGCAATTGCCAGTTAATGATACAATTACAAACTGGTTTTGCCTTAATCAGCTCCTGAACGTCTCACACATTCTCAGAACGCTGAGATCAATGCAATGCTCTGAATCTGAGAGGAAAAATCGAGTATCAAAGGGGACAGAATGTTAGTGGATATAAACAATAGCCTGGGTATGAAACAAGAACAGTCTGGGTATGGAACAAGACGAACCCAGCAATTTAGTGAGTGGCAGCAGACACCATCAGCAGCAAACTGCAGCGAGGCAGAAAGCTTACAGCAGGGAGGAATTCGCTGTATTAGGAGATCGAATTTTCACCCCACTGTACACTCTGGAGAGGGATTCACTCGCTGGAACCTGCTCCAGGTAAATACATAATAGTTTAAACAGAGTTAAAACTGCTGACATTTACACAGGTATCAAAGAGAGTTTCAAATTCTCACCATTAACTACTCGTGAGCTCCAGAACTGCAGTTTCACCTCAGAGTGAGCTGACTTTGCATGGATTGAAACCCACAAAGAGAACTCCTCTGAAAGTTTCTGCACTGAATTTCCTTGCTTCTGACCGTGCTATTGTACAGCTGATTATTTATAGTCAGTATCTCTCTTCTACTCTGAGCTAAATTTGGAAAGAATAACAAAGCAAACTCACAATGAAGATTAAGCAAACAGGGAAAAGATTACTATTACACTCACAGAAGTGAAAAAACCCCTCGACCCTTCCATGCCCACCAGTGTCCTTTCCTAAAGGGTGCACTCCCACTTTGGGGGAAGACAGGGAATATTTAGAGCAAAGCTGGAGAGAGGAAGGTGAACAGCCGGGGTTTGCTAAATGCTTCAAAATTCCGTGTGTCCAACGTTTGCAGAAAGATGAGCTCACAAAGCAGAGAGAATGGAAATATCCAGCCACTGCTGACAAGACCTTACCTGGATTTTCAGGAAAGCTGGGCAAGGAAAGGCTTTAAGTGAACTCCTTCATGCTTGGAACTAATAGAAAGGAGCAATTAGGAAGAGCATTGCAGTATTTTGAAGGCTTTCTGCATTTTGCTGCTTTAGTTCTTTTACTGAATAATCATTTTAAGTCATTAACCAGGCAGGGAAAGACATCCTAAACCAACATACTTCAAAAAAGAAATGAACTGAAGTGGTTTGGAAAAGAGGTGGAGCAAGACGGGGAGAGAAGAGCCAGAACTGAGCGCTGGCAGGGACACAGCCGTCTCTTACACAAAGGAGCATTTGTACTCTCCAAGTGCAGATTTTAACAGGCAAGGAGAGAAAGCGAATAAGAGACAGATTTCCATCAAGGACTTCAAGATAAAGTTCCCAATACTTAAAAAGAAGTGGATTGTAGAATTGCTTTGCAGTAAAAACTACATTTCTGAAGTTTTCTGTTGCAAGATTTTGTATCGACATAAACACTCGTGTTTAAACACATCAGTTGTACTGAAATTGAAATACGCCAGGACAAGTGAGTGTATGCACAATGACAGTTTACTAAGACATTCAAACAAAGAATAAAGCCCCAAAAATATGATTAGGACATGCTGCACTGCCCAGGAACAGCCCGACACACGCGTGAGCTGCCAGGTGATGCACACACATGAGGACAGAATAATTTCCAGCAGCTTGGCAGGAGCAGAATCTTCCTGACTTCGACAAACTCTATTAAAATCACCCTAATTTCCAAAGGGAAACTGAACCGTGCTCTGTGGCTGTGTGACAGTTTAACAGGGGAGCTGCAGTGAGGAATACGGGAGGAGACAAGCTGGGAGATAAGGGAACAGTTTGCATCCCGCCCGTGCTGCAGCATGGAGGTTTAATTAACGAGCCAGTTCGCCCTGAAGGACTGATCCCAACTGCACAGGAACTTTTCTGCAGTGAAATCAGGGACGAACCCCTTGGAAAAATAAATGAGAGAGGGAAAGGTCTGAATAAAAACTGTTCCTGAGAAGAACACGGCATGGGATGAGTCAAGGACTGATGGCCAGGAAATCACAGAACCGGAGAATGGGGAGGGTTGGGAGGGACGTTAAAGCTCATCCTGCTCGAAACCCCTGCCATGGCAGGGACACCTCCACTGTCCCAGGCTGCTCCAAGCCCCAATGTCCAGCCTGGCCTGGGACACCGCCAGGGATCCAGGGGCAGCCACAGCTTCTCGGGGCATTTGTCCAAAAAACCTTTGTCCCAAAAACCTGTCCCATGATTTCGCTTCTATTTTTTCACATTTAACACAAATTACAGAGAGACAAAACTTCACAAAAATGACAAAAACTGGGGTGTGGAAAGGACAGGTAGGAACACAGATGGCAACTGAGGAAGCTTGATCCATCACGGAAGATTGCCCAAGACCCAAAAGGACAGGTGAGTCCTGGTTTTCAGCTCTGCACCGAAGAGGAAGCCAACAGAAATTCGATGGGCTGGTGGCTGCCAGACTTCTTCACAAAAAGTGTGTCTCAGTGAATAAGAGCTGCTGCTATTTTAGACTTTGTTTTGGCAAGTAATAAAGACATTAAGAAGAGCTGGTGATAAAACATTAACTTGGATTGAGTGCATACAAGCACATTCACTTTAAATTAAGGATAAAGAGAGGTTAAGTGTTGTAAGAGAATCAAAGTTCACTCTTTAACTACGAGACATGAAATCAAAAAGTAAAATCAAGGGGACTAAGGAGATGAGGAATGGGAAAGCTGCCATCTAAATATTTCTCTTGGGTCAAAGATGCAAAACTATTTGAAAGCTGCATCCTCAGAGCGAGCCTCAAAAGGGACATGAGGATCAATTAAAGAAGCTTTGTGTTTAGGAGAGGAAAGGATTCATTAGCAATGTCTTAAAGCCAGCAAGAAGCGGAGGGAGAAAACAAGAACTGCCAGAAGTCAAACTGTGCCAGAGCTCAGCAAATGAGAACAAAGCAGCAAGAGATGCTTCAGCCATACAAGGAAAGGAACCCGGGGGGGATGGGAAGAGGGGCTGCTGTAGGGAGAGGTGAGAGAAAAACCAGTCAGCTGCAGCCCTAAAACTAAATTAGGGGTTTTTATTGGGACAAGGGCGCTGAACACGGGTGCAAGGCAAAGTGTTCAATGGGAATGAAGTTAAAGGAGATACACAACAAAGGTGGAGACAGAACTCAAGTGTTTTGATGCATTCAGAGCCAGGGAAAGCAGACAAGATGCATCCCAGCTCCAAGAGAAACAGTTCGTGAAATAATATCCTCTGGAATAAGGCTGCTAAAGCAATTTACCAGCTGAGCATGGCTGAGCATGGAACATTTAAAACTTCTATCTGGAGAAGGAGGGAGAACCTAAATATTCCCCTTCCCAATACCTCTAGAGAACGCAAGGTTTCAAGGCAAGTTTGAATAAAAGAATTAAATTAGTAAATTAAAAACTGAATGAAGAAGCAGAAGAGCTGACAACAGTGACCTGTGCCATGCCAGCTCACTATTTTCCATTTGGAAAAATAATTTATTATATAGGCCTAGGCAACAGAACAGAATCCAAGTTTCATGATGAATATCAGTCTAATGGGAATTCCTGGGTGAGTAATTAAACCCCACTGTCTTTGGGAGGAGGTGACAAAGATATTTCACAAGTATTCCTAATATTTTTTTAAAAAATTAGGAAATACCTGGAAAAATATCACTATGGCGTAAGGGCCATTTTTCCAGGTGGATCTCATTTTCTTGCTCAATACTATCCTGTGCAGCATTTTTGCTGCAAGTGTGAGTTTGCCTGACCAGTACCTTTGGAATACCAAGCACATTAATTGAAGTGTCAGCTCTCACGGAACAGTCGGATGAACAAGGGTGAAGATGGAAGAATCTGGGTTCTCAGATTAATTCGTAAATAAGGCAGAGTTCAAATATGCCAGGCTTTCCTTGGGACCTGTGGCTGCCCCATCCCAGAACTGCTCGAGGCTGGGCAGGGCTGGGAGCCA
>VYZT01043131.1:15425-26748 GCA_013400735.1 Pomatostomus ruficeps
TCCTTCTTCTGTCTGGAGCAGCTTCCAAGAGGCAGCAGGCGTTCCTGGCGAGGGGGGGCGGGAAGGGGGGGAGCCGCGCGGTTTTGCGTGCGCGGCGGCTCCACGTGCACCGCGCGCAGGCAGCCCGCCCTGCGGGGGACAGGACCGCCCTGCACTCAGCCCATGGCGGAGTGGAGCCACCCCCCGCGGTGCAGCCGTAGGTCCTGGTGGGCGGGGGCGGGGCACCACACCCCCGTGTGCCGGGCGACTTCCCCAGAGCACGGCAGCTCCGGGGCTCGGCAGGCAGCAGCAGCCCCGCCCACACTGGGCGGCACCGGCCTAGCAGGCGTGCAGGCTGTGGGGTTGAGCCGGGCCGGGCCGCGGCGGGCTCCCGCCGGCGGCGACTTCAGGCGGCACAATGGCAGCCGACAGGTCGCATCTTCAGTCCCGGCTGCCGCGGGCGGTGGTCAGGGGGTTCAGAAGTCCCACGTTGGGCTGCCGAACGCTGCGGTGCGTTCCAGGGGGACACCGAGCATCCGTCTGTGGCTTCAGGGGCTGTCCGGGCTGCTCCAAGGCATGGGAGGGCTGGGAAAATTCCTGTAGGGTTTCACCCAACCCACTGATGGTACAGGTGCACCGAAGAAGGAGAGATGGGCGGAGGGGCTTCCCAGATGGTATATTCGGTTCCAGGATCGTGCCGAGTAAGCACCGGCACGGGGGGGGTTACAGTTACATAAATACCAACATGAGGAGGCAGGGGGAGGGTACAATATCCAATAGGGGAAAGGAGTGCTAGGTTTGAATTTGGCGGGCTTTGTGTAGGATTACACAATACAGAGCCCTCCGGGGGGTGGAGAACTGATACCGAGGCGGGGAGGGGACATAGCAGAGCCTGGCCATGAGACAGACCGAAACTGGCCAGAGCACACCGCAACAGCTTAGTGTATTTATCGGACTAAAATGTTAGTAATTATAATGCTCTATTTCATATAATGCAGATGTAAAAAAAAAAGGTGCAATCCACAGCAGAAATTGTTATCGAGTATATGGTAGTGGAAACACTACTTCTATAGTATGTTAGTGTAAGCATTTGGAGTAAGTTAGGCTACCTTGAAAAGTCAAAAGTAAATTTATTGGTTAAGTACATTTTTGTATTTTATTTTACATTTTGGTTACTTTGTAGTTTTACATATTGGTTTTTGTTCTCTTTTACGATTTAATCTGCTTTTTGAGATTTGCACTTCATGTTAGCTACAATAAGAGATGGCTAGGATGAGTATTTGTTTTCCTGTGATCACTACCACTGTGATACAAAAGATGAGTATTGCTATTTGTGCCAAAGGAAAAAAACAACCCCTTATGCTAATATTATTTCTGTTTATTAGTCAGTTTTTCCTTTGTAGCCTTGTAAATAGAGAAAAGAACCTCTAACCATAAATAAAATTTGTTAAATGTGTTAGCAATGAATCAGGCGCGTCCTTTTGTGTTTTAAGGCTTTTGAGACAGAAAAGAAAATCCCTGTTTGTTTTCAGAAATTATTTCACAAAGAAGGACATTAACAGTAAAAGGAGGCATGATTTCTGGTGATGTTAGGTATCTTTTTTGAAAATATAAACTCCTGTTGAAACTATTTAGGATACTCAGTTCAGAAACAGTGATTATCCTAAATAAATCTGTACAGTTTGCAGTTGCACAACACTGAATTAAGTTAATAATTGCCAAAGTATTTTCTAACAAGAAGTATCTAGAAAACATATCAGGTTAAGGGAAAACTAAAATAATATAAAGAAAATTAAAATAACCATCTCCATTTATATTAATTTGTATATATAAAGATTTTGCAGATTTCTAACCAGTGATGTACAGAAGAGAGAGCCTCAGGCTACAGTAGCCACTGGTATGGGGATAGCAAGATAGGAATATCAAGATAGGAATATGCTTTTTCTCTTACCCTTTCTCTTTGTGAAGGACAGGCCCATTTTGGAGGTGACTAAAGAGGGCCTTGGGGAAAAGAAATGGTCACTTACTACACAAATGCATTTTGACAGAATCACACTGGAGTTATGGTTTGAAGAGGCAACTTTATCTTTCTGTTCCTGTAACTCAAGGGTAAATAAAAGATAAGAATGTGATTCTTATAAGGAAAACAATTTTGAAAGAAAAGAGATCACTGGTGCACACTGGAAAAGTACAATACTAAAGACTTGTTATCACTTCAGCAGAGATAGAAAATCTGTAGTCCTCCAGGGAAACACCAGGCAAAGAGACCAATCACTCATTACTTTAACAACATTTTAGAATAATGCCCACTATTTGTTTTACTGACCAGATCAAAGGAAATATGACACAGAACTAGATTTGTTCAGTTGTTAGTAAAACAGCATTTGAATTCATTATATAGTATTTCTTATAACAAAGAATACTGGATGAACTAAATACTAGTATGTGGAAAGAAACAGTTCAAGTATGTGATTCAAAAAGGATAAAGCTTCCTGTTTGATATTTGGATTTGTTATGCAAAAGCTACAAGCACTCACCTTCGTACACTGATACACTGACATTTTGCAAGATAATGCATAAAAAGCTATGTAATCCCAATTTGAAACACTATGGTATGTACAATTTATATACACATTACTGAATACATACATCTAACTTAGTTGTGAAATTGTTGTGCTAATGTTCCTAATGCAGGATTTGCTTATTCAAAAAGTTAGAAAAATATACCATCATATATTTCACAGAATCGCAGAACAGGTAAAGCTGGAAGGGACCAGGGTGAGTCATCTGGTCCAAACTCCCTGCTGAAGCAGAGTCATCCCAGAACACATTGCACAGGATTGTGTACAGACAGTTCTTGAATATCTCCAATGAGGGAGGCAAAGGCCAAGGAACCAGTGTTAGTATAATAATCTATACATTTGTGTGGCAAGGTTTTGGTAGTGGAGGGGCCACAGGGCTGGATTCCATGAGAAGCTGCTGGAAGCTTCATTCATGTGTAATGGAATCAATGTCAGCTGACTCCAAGACAGACCTGCTGCTTGCCAAGGATGAGGCCATCAGCCACAGTGGCAGCACCTCTGGGATAATGTGTTTAAGAATGGGGGGAAAAAAATGCTCAACAAAGAGCAGCTGCAGAGAGAAGTGAGAATACGAGAGAAAATGCTCTGCCTCATCAGGGTCAGAAAGGAAGGAGAGAAGGTGCTTCAGACACCACAGAAGGAATGCACACTCTGAACACCCTACACTCGGTGGTGATGACCATGGAGAGGCAGCTGTGCCCATGCAGTCCATGGAGGTCCACGGTACAGCAGAGATCCACCTGCAGCCCCTGGAGGACCCACACCTGCAGCAGGTGGATGCCCAAGAGGCTGTGACCCTGTGGGAAGCCTGTGCTGGAGCAGATTTGCTGGCAACACTTGTGACCCCTTAGGAGACTTCTGCTGGAGCAATCTGTTCCTGAAGGACTGTGCGCCTTGAAAGGGACCCATGGTGGAGCACATTGTGAAGAACCGCAGCCTGTGGGAAGAGCCCATAACAGAGAAGTTTGTGGAAGACTGACTCCCATGGGAGGGACCCCATGCTGGAGCAGAGGAAAAGTGTGAGGAGTCCTTTCCCATGAGGAGGAAGCAACAGCAGAGACAATGTGTGATGAACTGACCACAGCCCCCATTCCCTGTCCCCCTGTGCCACTGAGGAGGGAGAGAATTCTGTAATAAAGCACAAGAAGGAAGGAGGTGGGGGGAAAGTGTTTCAATATTTATTATTTTATTTCTCATTATCCTACGCTGATTTTGATTGGAAGCAAATTAAATTAATTTCCCCAAGTCAAGACTCTTTTGCATGTGATGGTAACTGGTAACCTGCCCTTATCTTGACCCATAAGCTTTTTGTTATATTTAATCTTGCCTGTCCTGCTGACGAGTGGAGTGATAGAGCCACTTTGGTGGGCACCTGACATTAAGCCAGAGTCAATCCACCACATCATCTGTCTTATCTTAAAAATTAAAACTTAAATGTTAAGAAGAAAAAGCCCTGAAAAATCAGAAATCAGGAAAATAAAAATTAGTAACTTATGAAGCAAGAACATATGTATTTCTCAGTGTAAATCAGGATGATAAATAATGTAAATTATGCCATACATCTTCATAATGTGCATACTCAAAAAACATAATATTAAAGATACATTGCAGACAAACAGTTTTGGATCAATTTCAGCAGTCTTAGCCTATGGTTACCAATTTACAAGGTAATAGATTGGAGAATGGTTACATTTATTTGTAATAGGGTTTAGGTATTGCTGTGATCAGTAAACAGAAATTTGAATCACCTAACAGATGATACCTTCTCCTAAATATTATAATATTTGTATGTGTCTTCAAATAAAAGAGATAGTTTTGTCTATTACCTATTACTGTTAAAGTGTGAGTATTCTTATAAACAAATGATGGAAGTTCATTTCCAAGAGAACAAAGTGTCTATTGCCATGTGATTTTCAGTCATATTTTAAAGGTTATCAATACTCTTATTTCCTTCTAATGATCAGATTTTTATCTACAGATTCCATGTCTTGGGAAATCCAGATATATAAAAAAATATTTTCCACGTTATCCACTATTTTTACCCAGAATAACTAGTGTGATTTTCTCACCCTAAATTATGACCACAATAGGTTTTATATTTATTTTCTTTTTTTTCTTCCTTGTTTGCCTAAAAAGATAGGAAAGAAGAATCTTGTCTAATGCATATTTTTTTAGCCATTAGCAAGTGTGAGGACGGGGAATGAATCTTGCATTGTTTTTAAATACAAAGAGGATGGAACAATGCCTGCAGCCAAACTATGAGAAAACTCCAGCTGCGCCTGACTGCTCCAAGTGAGAGACCCATTACCATGTTGCAGCACCTTCTCTGTGCTCCTGGCTCCCATTACAGAAGAAACAGATATGCAAAGGGAGGAAAGGAGATGTGGAGGAGGATTTAAGCATACAGTCTTTTCCCCATATGAACTCATGAGATGTTTAGTCTACAATGCGTTCTACAGAACAGCCATTCACGGGTATCGAGCCAGTTCTATTCTGCCCAAATTCTACGGGGAGAAAAAAAACTATAAAAGAAGAGTTGTTCTTTCCCTACTACATAGGTGGTGATCACCTTCTTCACCCTTGATGAATTGTGCCAATTGTCAGGGAACTTCTCATTTCCTGATCATATAAATTGATGAGCCAGAATGTGAACATTTCACTAAGAAAAAAAGGAGGATAATTAATTAAAGAAGGATAATTTGTCTATCGGTGCTCATGGGAAAGTCAGATGAGGTTTCTCTGAAAATGAAGTAAGGAAACAATGGCAGACACCATTAAAAGTAATATTTTACATATATCACAAGCGCTCAAAATTTCTAGTATAAAGAAAACAAAGTTACAGTCACTCTCCATTACAATAGATTTTTCAGAAGGACAGCAGTTATATCAACATGATTTTTATTGTATAATTTATCTAAGTTTTTCTACCACTAGCATAAAATGTTATTAACATAATGATGTATTTAGGTACTTATAGACTTTATGGATATACACATTCCTTCTCTTCCTATTCAGGACAGTGTTCCATATCTAAAGTTTAGTTATTTACTACTCAGCCAGCACTAACCTGACCCAGATAATGAATGAGCCCTGTGGGCCTTTAAATAATAACCACAACTCCAATACAATAAGTTACTCTCTTAATTTAGGTTTAGAAAATGAACTGTTATGTAGAAGTCTATCCACACAAACAATTTAATAGCACCATGTGACTTCTCATTCATATAAAAATTCACAAAAAAATGGGATATTTCCTAAATTTCTGTTAAAATATTGCCAAATCACAGTATCTTATTAACTCCAGATTTGTTTGCAAAAACAGCTGGAATTTTATTACTTAAAAAAATTCAGTTAAATTTGTGAGAATTAGCAACAATGTTTGCATTCCATCTATCCTTCTCAAGAGATTTCTGTTCCCTTCATAACTTTATTGTCCCAAACCCTGTCAATATGGTCCTTCTCCTTCAGTCATATTGAAGTAATTCTTGCTTTGTTTCAGTGTAACTTTGATGTGAAGATACTTGTCAAGGGAGACATATTTTATGCTCCCATTGTGTTCTTCTGACACTGCAGTATATACATGTATCTTTAC
Source organism: Pomatostomus ruficeps (assembly GCA_013400735.1). NCBI lineage: Eukaryota > Metazoa > Chordata > Aves > Passeriformes > Timaliidae > Pomatostomus > Pomatostomus ruficeps. The sequence goes on from VYZT01043131.1 coordinate 21,579, forward strand.
ATTCTTGTTAGCCTATTCAAACACCTTTGCTTCCCAAACACTATAGCTTTTAATCAATCACACCTTTCTCTTCAGCTAATTTCCCTCTATCAAGAATCTAGACAATGAGTTGGAAAGAGGCAGGTTACACTTGCTTTCATTAACACAGCTACTTCAACCTGGAGCAACTACATTGGGGTATAGTTGACTAATTCAGGATGACTCTTCCTTAATGTACTTGACTTTAGCTGGACCAAAGATGGATCACTAAATAATTTGAAGAAAGTTTCATGTAACTTGTTTAATTTAAAGATTAAAATACAGTTTGACATTCTGAAGTGCAATATCACATAGTTAAACCTCAAAAAAGAAAGTAGTTTTGTTAAAAGAGAGAAAACATCTATGAATTTCAGCAGCTCTCCCTTAATATAACTTTTAATAGCAGGCAACAACATTGTTAGCTTTCTTTATGGAACTATAGATACTAGGCACTCTCAAGAATAATAAATGGAAAAATAATACTAAATAATGGTATCTAAGTCTGCAATCCTTTACATGAACAGTTTCAATGAGAATACGCAGGATATCCCTTAGACCAGCAGTTACTGCTTGACCCGTCAAAAGGAAAAAAACAATATGAATGGGTAGTTACCAGTCTTAGCATTAAGTCTAAAATCCATTTATTAGGAGTTACATAAATTCTATAATTTCTGTGCCCAAATCATCTTTATTTAAGTGGTGGGGCTTTTCTCATTTTAAAATAAGAATGGTTTCCTTCCATAGACTAAATAATATGTAAGCATGTTGTTAATCATCATAAAGAAATTGAAGCTGTAGAGAATGTGGTCCTTTGATGTTTACAAAATAATCTGGGTTATTATAAGAACACACAATACACTATTTTAATATGAGGAATAACAGGAATCTCACTTGTGTCACTGACAATTTGACTAAGGCCTTTCACTCCTCTTTAGAAAACCTTTAGGAAAATAAAATGCTTCACTAGACTAAATAGCTTCATCTCCAACTGTCAGTATGCTTTTGAAGAACATATAAATGAAAATGAACTAATTCAGGGGATTATTTTTCTGGCACTATGGGAGTCAGCATTGTACAGAGAATTTTGACCCTTTTGCTATGAACGGTCTGTTCTTTTTCATCTTTAATGGTAAATGGGTGCAGACAGAAGTTCAAACCAAAGATTTTTGAAGCTATCATTGAGAATGTATCTCGACACAGACAGAGTTGGTCTATGACAACAGTGAATCTATTTGCAGTTAGTATATTATCTGTGGAACCTTTCAAATCTGTTGATCAAGGCAATCTGCACAAGCTCTGCAACTCTTCTTTAATGGCAATCAATAAATGTGTCCTCTGATACCTTGAATAATGGTTCCCTGCATCACATTCTGAATATACATGTGATTATACAACACCACCAAGGTTTTAATTTGGTAGCAACTTTATTGTCACTTAAACTTTTTCAGTTTTGCTGAGCTAAAAATCTAGTTGGGATGTAGAACTGTTAGTTCCACCTTGCTTTTGCCTTTTTCAGAAGGTCACAGAATAGAGCAAAAAGGTAGGTCTCTAGAGAAACAGTTACCAAGACTTATTTATATGGTTTGTTTTTCTGCCCAGGCTTCTGGTCCCATGAGCCTCCATCCTGCTTCTTTCTAGTTTGATCTGTTATTCTCTTCTGAGACAAGGCAACCACATCTCTCCAAAAGGGAGCTTCAACAGACTAAAACAAAACCCACAAAAAAACTCAACCCCAAAACGCAGAACTAATACTGTTCTCTGCCAAACAGGCACAGACACAAAACAGTTCCCAGATCAACTCTATGAACACAAAGCAGTGTTTGCTCCAACAACAGTCATTTAGTGCATTTGTACTGGGTTTAGACAACAAGGTTTTGGTAGTCAGGGTTCTGCAGAAGTGACCTCTGTGAGAAGAGGCTGCTCCCATGTTGGACAGAGCCAGCTCCAAGAAGGACCTACTTTTGGTAAAAGTTGAACCCATCAGAAACAATGGTGGTGCCTTTGTGATAACACATTCAGGAAAGAGTAAAAAAAATACTACAAAGCAACTGTGACAGAGGATCAACAAAAATATATGAGAAACAGCCCTGTAAACACAAAGATCAGAGAAGGAAGGGCAAGAGATGTCCCAGGTGTCAGAGCAGAGATTCCCCTGCAGCTCATGGTGAAGACCAGAGGGAAGCAGGCATGCAGGTCTCTGCTGGAGCCTGTGGATGACCCCACACTGCAGCAAGTAGATAAGCTCTGAAAGGATCTGCGACTAGTGGAGCAGTCCATTCCTGAAGGACCACACCCCATGGAAAGGACACATGCTAGAGCAGCTCCAAAAGAATTGCAGGCAATGGGAAGGACCCCACACTGGATCAGGGGAAGAGCATGAGGAGGAAGGAGTGGCAGAGACCAAGTGTTATGAACTGACTACTGTCCCCATTCCCCACTCCCAATCCACCCTTACTGCTTGAGTGAAGGAAAAGTTAGGAGAGACGGGAATAAAGGCGTGGAGTCCGGGAAAAAGAGAAGGTAGAGGAAATTTTTTAGTTTTGTTTTCACTTTGCGCTATCCTACTTTGTTTTTATTTGACAATAAATCAAATTAAACTTCCTTTAGTGAGTCTGTTTGTGACAGTAATTGGTAAGTTAACTCCCATTCTCATCTCAACCCATGAGTTTTTTCATCCTATTTTCTTTCCCTGTTCTGCTGTGGAGGGAGAGTGGGAGCGCCTTTGGGGACGTACTGCAGTCAACCAAGGTTATCCAGCACAGAGATGTATATAAATTTAATCTAAACCTGGCTGTTGCATGTAGACTTTTTCCAAGTTAGAAATGGAGTGTTCTCATACCTCCTACCCCCAAGAAAAGAAAGTAACAATAAGAGACAAAACATTGATAGGAGCTCTGATAAGACTGCAGTTTGGACTAAGCTCTTGGGGATTTCAGTTTCTGTAAGCTAAATCCTCTTAAACAAGTGAGTAAGCCTATGCAAATCAGAATTTTACAAACTGAATCTGGTTAGATATCGCCTTGCCAAATTTCAGGTCACTGATTCAATACGCAAGAAAGTTAGAACTTAGGAAAAAAGTTGTGGTTTTCATTTTTGGTTTTGTGGGGGTTTTTTTCTTTTGGTTTGGTTTTGGTTTGGTTTTGGTTTTTTTTTACTGGCTACAATGAAATGCATTTTTATGAAATCATGGTCTTTAAAGCTACTAAGTGTTCTGCTTGCATTTGCTCATAAGCACTTCAAGGAAGACAGCCATTGAGTACAGAAATTTCAGTCCAAAAACTGGTTAAAGTTCAGTGTTTCTAAATGGTAAAGACTAATTAAACCAGTTCTTATCTTACTTAAGAAACTATGATTCAACCTCAAAGTAATGAATTAGTTTTGCCAAGAATATGTTTTATTGTTTTACTCTCTAATATGGTTAAAATATACAAATTAGAGAGAAGAGTTTATTTGCATATGGATGGGAGAAGAATAAGTAAAATTTAGAAAGAAACTTCCCCACTACACCAGGAAGATCACCAATATGACTGTGTCCAAGCTGTAATATTAAAATATTGGGAAAATGTCATTGTGATGATAAGAATAAATTTTCCAGTCCATGTATTGAAATAAATTTGTCTATAATTTCCATGTGATCTGCTCTAAGTGCATATTTGCACATGAAAAAAACCATAAGAAATATCTAAAATGCATGAGAGAAAAGTGTAGCATTCCAAATTGCATGCATATCCAATTTAATACTGAATTTTTAAAGATAAAAATAAATAATGACTGAAACTAAATGTGTGGCTTCTAAATTATAAAGATAAGAATTGGATGGTTTAGTGTTTTTCTTAACTGTAAGTTTTAGATCAACTACAGGACAGTGAACACACCTAAAACAATAGAAGACCCTCATTTCTTCTTCCCATTGTTTTCTCCTTCTCATGTCCCCCTTACTGTAATGAACCTTACTGACAGCTTATACAACTTGGAATATAAATAGTAATGTTATTTATTGAAACAGAAATATAAGAGAAATTAGGATCACAGAAAACAGAAAGATTCATTCAGACTGATTCAAAAATTATTCAATTATAATAGTTCATTAACCTTTTAATTTTCTTTGATACACAATACCATGTCTATGTCTAAGGTCTAATGCACAGACCTCATTTTTCATACTCTGTATTAATGGCATTTCCATTAAATCTGGTAAGAAAAGAGAAAATACAGTTCATGTAATTCAGGAAATATTCTTTAGGGATCTTATAGATGTATGAGGTTTATAAAGTACAGCATCACATGTAAGTTACAAGACAAGAGTCAAAAAATAGCTTGCTGTCCTGTGGTACAAATCCCTGCACATGCTACTTCATTTTGCTTACTAGATACAGCTTTTAATCTGCCTTAGTGCTGCACAGTAGTGCTGATTATCAGGCATGAGTGCTGTTCCTCGGGGTCAGTTATTGAGACTGGCACTGTTTAACATGACATGGACAGCAGGAATGAGGGCACCTGTAGCAACTTTGCCAACAACACCAAGCTGTGTGGTGCAGTCGACACGCTGGGGAGAAGAGATGTCATTCAATGGGACTTAACAGTCCTGAGAGTTGGGCCTGTGCAAACCTCATGGAGTTCAACAAGGCCAAGTGCAAGGTTTTGCACCTGGGTCAGGGTAACCCAAAGCACAAATACAGGCTGGGCAGAGAATGGATTTGGAGCAGATGTGAGGAAGACTTGGGTGTTTGTTGACAGAAAGCTCAACATAACCCAGCAAAGTCTTCTCACAACCCAGAAGGCCAGCTGTATCCTGGGCTGCATCAAAAGGAATGTGATCAGCAGGTCAAGGAAGGTGATTCTGCCCCTCTACTTTACTCTTGTAAGACATCCACTGGAGTACTCAGCACAGGAATGAACCTGTCTGCATGTCCAGAGGAGGGCAACAAGGATGATCAGAGAGCTGGAGCACATCTCCTATGAAGTCAGGATGAGAAAGTTGGGGTTGTTTTTCCTAGAAAAGGTTTCAGGGAGACCTTACAGCAGTCTTCCAGTGCCTAAAAGGGTTACATGGAAGACGAAGAGGGACTTTTTACAAGGGCGTGTACTGACAGGAAAAGGAGAAATAACCTTAGACTGAAAGAGGAGAAGTTTAGATCAGACATTAGGAAGA
>VYZT01043132.1:0-69252 GCA_013400735.1 Pomatostomus ruficeps
CAGAATTTTGGGGAGCCATCTTCAAGGGGCTAATATTGTTGCTCAAGAGACTGTAGTGTTAAAATAACTGCCCTTCATTTAATGTGAACTTCAAGCAGCAGATGAGCTTTTGTTTCAGGAAAATATATCTGAAATAACAGTAGCCAAGTAGAGGATGCAAGCCATATTCAAGGTGGATTAAGGCTTTCAGTGAGTAGTGAAGAGGACCTCCAGAAGGTGCAACAGGAAAGCAGAGGCTGCTCAATCAGGACACAGAATGCCTTCAGAAGCCAGGCTGTGCCTCTTCAAGCTCATCTACTGCTTATTTTATCAGTTGATAAAATAAGCAGTAGATGAAGTGTGGCTGCAGGATATTTTTTCCTCTCCCTTCTTCCCAAAATGTGGTCTTTGACGAAAAATCAAAGAATGCAACATTAGTCTTTTGTAGACTACAAATAACTATTATTTTTTCCCTTTCAGTTCTTTGATGCATTTTCTTTGTCATTGGTGAGACAAACAGAGCTAAATCTGTTTTAATTCTTTCTCTGCTAACCCATCAGCCATTTAAATTGCTTTTTGATCTCATCTTAACCCCAACTGTGGCTCCATTCTGTGTATATGCATGTACATGCATGTGCACAGGTGGGAACCAAGAAAACTGGTCCTGACTCCCCCTTTACCTGGTTAAGACAAGGGCTCGAGAGCATGGGCCTGAAAACAAGGTTGCTCTAGCCCAGCTCAGGCTTTGTAGACTTTACAAGAAATGTCTACAGAAGAAAAGCCAGAAGCATCACATTACTGCAGCTCTCAGCACTTAATTCCTCTGCACTCTTTTCATTCATCTGTTCCAGACACCTTTGCCTGAAATTCAACTCTTTCTACTATATATATCCCAGGCACTTTATTTCTAACACTTGAAATACATGTTGTTCAGGATATTAAAAACTAATATTATTTTAGAAAATGTAAAGATTTCCAATATCTCATTGCAAACCTCAGTCATTTTTGGCTATGCACAGTGTGGATGATTGATTATATTTGCCTACAATGCCAGAAATCAACAAATTTTAAGTAAATCGTATGTGAAATGTATTTATTCAAAAAAATATAATTTTATCCAAATTAATAACTTGAATATTTAAAAACAAATATTCAATGCTTTTATACAAGATGCTGAAATGTTCTCTTGGAAGTTTTTGTAAGCATGAACCTTTTATGAAAAGATAGTCACTGATGTTTGTTGCTTAAGACAGAAATAATAATGTGATATATTAAGGTGACAAATGTTATGTGAAATAACCAGTGATAATAATTGACATAAAATGATAAGGTAAATGGGGTGCCAACATCAATTAATAGATATAAAACCCACCAAACTTTGTTCAGCTTTTAAACCCCTCTTTTAACTTCAATCCAGTTAGGCACTTTGGAGAATCTTTGCTGAAATGATGGACATGCTTATGATTCACAAAACCATTCAGTTGACTTTATTATGTGTAAAACATGCAGGTGAATAAACTGATAAATTTTAATTATAAGCCATAAAAAGAAATCTGACATAGAAATGGGGAAAAGTGCAACATTAAAAACAATCTAGGGAACAGGAGAATGAAGAAACTTGTGGTTGTGTGTGTTTGAGTCAAGGCAGACTTGGCTGCATGGAGCAGTCAATAGGAAGAATTTTGTCCAGACACACATTCTGCTGTGCAAGGCACAGCTTTTCAAGAGCTGAGACCAGAGGACAATAACAGTATTTTATTATACATAAATAACACAAATACTGGTTTCCTTTCCTTAAGGACAGAGGTGCAGGGAGAGGGGAGGGAAGAAGCAGCTGTAGGTGAGAGACCCCAGTGAGGTTTCCAGGGTTGGACTGAAGCCAAAGCAGCCTTTAACAGACACAAAAAGGTGTGAATGTGGTTTTTCAGCTAAATGTGCATGTGGAGGCCTGACTTAAAGAATGAAGTCTTAGTCTTAGCGTTCTACCCAGTCATGTCTAAAGCCTTCTAAAACCTATGTCTTGGACTCCTTTGCAGAATAACATGCCTGCCTCCCTGTGAGAAGGCTTTGAGGTGCTCAATGCTAAGTATTCTTCATTTCATCTTCCAGCTCCCTAATCAGGTCCTTTTTCACTGTCCATGCCCTTACCTGTCAATTGTAGGTGGACTGCTATTAGGCTTCAGCCCTATTTGTTCCCTCTGAAAGACAAATACATTTAGAGCTATTATTTTAACTTATATGTGAGTCACATTTATTTTTCTTTTCAGCAACCTTTAGTTGCCATAAAGTTCCAGATGACTGGCTGCATCCCAGCTGTCTACAGAAGGCCTGTCCCATCTTTAGTACCTCTTCACAGCTACCCTACAAAAACTGTTTTTTCTTTTAGTCATTCATTCAGCTTCAGAAATACTGCACAGTATTTTGTAGGATTATGTCTATGTTGCTGTCAAAATACTTATGTGCTGCAGTAATTTTCCTAGATTTCTTTCTTCCTCTATACAGTACAAAATGAATAATTTTTCCTCTGGGATTTACAGTTCATCAAAGAAAAAAATTCCTGCTCCTATTTCTTCACTTTCCAGCTACTACTGGTCTCTTTTCCAGTTCAGTGCTGTCTCAGAATTTCATCCATGCTCCCTAACTACAACTTCCATATGGAGACATCCCATAAGGCCAATTGACAATCACCTTACATGTTGTCTCTTCCAATATGATATTACTTCTGTAATATAATCCTTTATTTTCTCCTTTAGCCAGTTCTAAGTCTACATTTATATCTTTAATAATTGCTATTGACTTGGATAAATATGTCAAGCTAGATTTTTTTACATAGAATATCAAATGCTTTATTAAAATTTAATTCTAAACACTACATTCATATCATTCTGTGGAGTTTTATGATGATGAGATGATGATCGGTTTATGGGGCAAAAGGTCATTTTTCTTCACAGCTGATTATTTCTTACCCATTGTGCTTTATATTTTTTCTCTCAGAAGCATACATTATTTTATTCCATTTCAATTTATTAGTTCATAAGAATTGCTATTCTTTCCTGTTGTAAATCAGTACACTTACCTTTCTCAGTATTTTTGGAACCTACTTGATTTGCAGTATCACTTGAAAATGGAGTTGATAGTTCAGTTTGTTTGTTTATTATTTGCCTTTTAAAATAACATAGAAAATACATCAGCAATAAATGATCTTACAAAATTATATTAGAGTTATATATATATTCATACTCCGCAATATTTTATCAAAAGGGGACACATTGCAGATGTGAGGGAGAAGGGAAGGATATAGTGGCTATGCCTGATGATGCAATGGAGACAAGACCCATGAGCTTGTAATTATCCCATTTGCTCTACCCAAACCATGCTGAGTTGCACATTATCTTCAGAACACTATAGCCAAAGTTAATGATCTCTGAGTTATGATGTAGTGACAGATTGAAGCATCTATATATCTTATGTTCTTAGAACAGACATTGGGTCTATGTTTCAGGGGCTTTGCAACACCATTGATTCAATGGTGTCAGCATGTCCAAAATATGCTACTTTCATTACAGTTCTCTGCAAAGATTTAGAAAGATTATAAAGGCCTGAAGACAAGAAAGTGAGGAAAGAGAAGAGCACTTGAGAAGTATAATATTACTCAGGAGTGTATTTGTTCATTTAATTTAGAAGTATCTGAATCAATTTCTGGTTTCTACTAGAAAAAAACAACCTTAAAATAGTCTTTTAAGTTTTTAACAGATTGAGATGCACTTGGCAGAACTTCCTGTTTTGAAAACACAAGATCTCATTATATTCACTCATGGAAGTGTTTACTACTTCAATACAAAAAAAAAAACAACCCTGAAGGTTAGGAAGGAAAGGAGAATGGAACATACGAGAAAATCTTCTGCTCTAACTTTTTTAAAATCAGACCTGAGCTAGGAACTGGCTGTGACAGAATACCCGCTTGCTGCCACTTAGAGCTGCCACAGTAAAGTGCATTATGCTGACTGCAGGGACAATGAATGAATCCCTGCAAGCAAACCCTGCCAATGCAGCCATCTCCCATCAGCTCAGCATTTCAGAGACAGTCTGTGTGAAGAACACGTGCTTTCATTAGAGAAGATAATGATGGGAAACAATGGCCATTTAAGGGTTGGCAACTCTCTGTGTACCTTTAAACATGTGGAGTCCTGCCTACCATATCTTTGTAGGAGTTCGCTGAAAGTTGCAATGATGACTGTTTCACATCTCCCGTCTTCTTCTAGACTGGAATCAAACTTAGATAATAAAATTAAAACAATAGAAGTTTACATTGAATAAAGTAAGTGTGACATGAATAACACCATAGTAATAAAACCAGTAGATATATACTGCATGCAAAGATGTCTGGGGGGCAAACACAGGTTTTCAGTAAATTTCAAGTTTGCTTTTATTTTGGAAAAAATCCCCAACCTTTGGAAATTTTTTCAAAATAAAATCATGGAGAAATATGAGTTTTTGAGTCAAAACCAAACATGGTTTTATATGAGAAGGTTCTTTTGACTTCACTATGTATATGTTTCTCTCTCTTATGATCTGGGATAGATATTTTACTGAGTTGGACTAAGAATTTGAAACTCTTTCTCTGACATCCCAACATCTGAACCAGTGCAATGGGAAGATTCATCTTAATATTTCTCCTGTTTTCTGCCTGAAATAGTCAGAAACACTTGGATGTTCTAAAGTGTTTTTGAAACAGATACATTTCTGGAAGACAGTTCCTTCAACAAAATTTCACTTCTTCAAAAACATTGGTTCAGCTTTAATCATTGTCTCTTTTTCCTCTTCTATTACTATGGGGCTATCTGCCATTTTCTAGGAGATGATTTCTAGGAGAATTTAATTGTTCAAATGTCATTACAATGCTGTGGGAGCTAATTATCTAACTCTTTCAGAGTTTTGAAAATGTCAGATGTTCTTTCTTTATCAATGGAGTTTTTAGAGTGGCCTCTGACACAGTTTCCTGCTATTTGCCTACATATTTATCTTCTGTATATACATGTCATAATCATATTATTATTGAATTAATATGCACGTAAAGAATTAATTGATAGAGTGTAATTTCTGCAGGCAAAGCTGTGCCCAGAGAAACAAAGGCTTGATTTCAAACTGTGCCATGTAATTTCACCGACTCCTGATGATTACTGTTCTTTGTTGCTATGTATAGTTATTGCTATAACCACCAGCTATGTGCAGCAGATCAGAACAGAACAGAGCAGAACAGCACAGCATAAACTAGACTAGAATAAAGTAGAATATTTCAGTTGGAAGGGGACCACAATGATCATCTTGTCCAACTGCCTGACCAATGCAGGGCTGACCAAAAGTTAAAGGATATTAGTAAGGAAGTTGTTCAAATGCCTCCTAATCACTGACAGGCTTTGGGCATTGAGCACCCCTCTAGGAAGCCTGTTCCAGTGTTTCACCACCCTCTTGGTAAAGAAATCCTTCCTAATGTCCAGTCTGAACCTCCTGTGAAGCAGTTTTGAACCATTCCCATGTATCCTGTCACTGAATCTCAGGGAGAAGAGATCAGCACCTCCCTCTCCACCTCCCTGTGTGGGGTATGTTGCAAAAGAAGGTTATCTTTATCACAGGTATTACAGAAAGCTGTATTTTCTGAAACAAGTGGGCTATTGACATCACAGGAGGAAAAGGAGAGTAAAATATAAAAGAATAATCCAACAAGCATGCTTCTCCCAAGAGCAAGGCATGTATTTGATGCTACCTTGACCCAGGTACCTTCTGAATCAAGGAAAGACATGAGGAAAGAAAGGCCATTTCTGAGATGTGGGAACATGTGCTCAAAGTCTCCAAAAGGCTGGACTTAATTAGGACTGACCATGGAAGAGTAAAGAATAACATCTGAAAACCAGTGATAAAGATTTTAACTTGGCCCATTAAATAGGAGGAGCATGGGATGACACTCATCCCAAGGGTGACAAGTCTAGACTGACTTTGGTCTTTGGACTGTCTAGTGGCTTTCTTTAGAATAAGAAAGAGCTGCATTCACCTCTTCTTGTCCAGACAGAGTTTTATCTTGGTCCAGGAATTTCATGAAATTAAATTGGAAGAAAATCTGTGGTTTGTGTGAGTTTCTTGAAAACGCAAATGGCTTAGATCTTTGTAAGGCTGCTTTATAGGGAGGTTCACATGGCTCTCCTTATACAGAGTTAGAGTCACATAATATGACATGACATAACCCTTAAAACTGTACCTGTGGTTCTGATAGGTCCCCAATACGCTGTGCATGATGTAGAGGGTGACATCTGAACTCATAACCTTGCATAGAAATAGCTTAGAGAGAACTACGAGAAACATAATGAGAGGTTGTGACCAGTATTTTTTGAAGTCCTAGTGGGAGTTATTTTTGAGATGGGAGTAGCTGTATGGTTTTGTCCCCACAGAGCGACAAAAAAAATCCCCTTTTCTTCCCTTTATTGATATTAGTGGTATCACAGGAGTTGTCAACATTAAGGTTAAAATTTTGTTTCCATTATAAATCTTGTTTGTAGAAGTTTTCACATCTGGCTTATTTCAAATGAAATCAAGCTTCAAGAAATTTGGTGTCTAAACTGTCAGCGTGAGTGTGATTTTTTTTAAAGCAAAAGTGTTTAAATCCATTAAAATATTAGAGCTATGTGGTGGGAAAGTATAGCATTTGTTCCCATAGGATCAATGAGAGTTTTGCCTTTGACTGCAATGGAAACAGGAAGTGGGCTATAATGCTTAATCAGTCTGCGAATTCCCCAGCCCCCACCCATGCTTCAAACTTCAGCTAATATTTAATAGAGGATTCTGAGGTGTGTATGTGATGTCTTTCCCCTTTGCCAACCTTTTAACAATATTTTTGTGGTGTTTTAACCTGAATTCACATCTGGTCACAGAGCCAGTACACCTTACTATCAGAAAAATGGCAAACAGGCCACACAGAAATCTCCAGTGCCCTCAGAGTGAGAGACTGGTATCTTGTTTCGAGTCCCCTGAAATGTGAAGTCACAGAGTGAGAGTAACTAGAGACGAAAAGTTGAGTATTAGGTTGCATGTTACTCTCCCCTGCCAGCCTAAAATTGTTCACTGCAGTTTGCAATCTAGTTTTAAATGACCTGAGTATTAAGAGGCATCTCCATCTTTCCTCAGGAGTACTTACCCGTTTAACAGACCCTACTTGAGGAAACATATTCAGATAGCTACTAGATACTCCCTGAACTCAGTCTGAGGGTAACCTCTTTGACCACACAAAATAATCATGTTGTCTTTGACTCCCCCCTCTTTCACTTCTTGCAGACAACAAGGTCTATTACTTCCCACCTCTTTCTGTCATTACTTTACCTAGCTATTCACATAGGGGTCTTTTCATATTGCCTTATACTACTCTTTTTTTTTTATTTTGAACATGAAGGCATTTTATTTTCAGCAACCATAGATAGTACAGGTATTTCAAAATGTGTGTGTGTGCACTGGAGATTGTGGTACAGAAGAAATATGCACAGCCTCTTTCTGAAATTGATAACATTTCACAGCCCACAAGTAGTTGTCTTCTGTTTTCTATTTGTTCTTGCACAAACACTGGCTGTAAAATTTACTGTCCAAAAATATGCCTGGCAGCTGAAATAACATTCAGCCTTTCCCGTATTTAGGAATGCTGCATTATATCATTTCAGAGTACATCATGCAGTATCTGACACGTTACCTGAAATAATGCAGCTCAAACAACAAAAGAACTTTGTGCTGACTTTCATCTTTAGTATAAAATAGCTCAACAGATTATAAGATAACATAATTTACCAGAAACATGTGGTTTTGCTGCTCATGATAGTGTACCATTGTTCTTAATAATAAATCACATGCCCATGATGTACATCCCAGCTCATCCATTCCTAGACTGTGAAACATTCAGCTGTGTATCTGAGAGTCAGTGAAGACTTGTCGCAAACATAATGTGGTAAAGTGAACAATTCAAATTGATGTAATCCACAGGGAATTTGTTGGATATTTCCTGTATTATAGAATAGACTATTTCACTTGGAAGAAACTTAGTTATCATCTAGTCCAACTTCCTGCACAGTTCAGGGCTGACCAATGTTAAAGCATGTTAATAAGGGCATTGTCCAAATACCTCCTAAACACTGAGAGGCTTGGGGCATCAATCAGCTCTCTGTGATACCTGTTCCAGTGTTTGAGCACCCTCATGGTAAAGAAATGATTCTTAATGTCCAATCTGAACATCCCCTGGTGTAGTTTTTCCATGCTTCCTGTCACAGGATACGAGGGAGAAGAGACCAACAAGAGATCAGGTTGAGCTGGGTGAAGCCATGGCCCCACCATGATCAATGTAATTTCTCCCTTGATGTCAAGAACATCAAGATTTCAATATTTCAGTAAAAAATCTGTATTTAGCCATTACTGTGAAACATGAAAATAGATCCAAAGTGCCTAAGCTTATTTACACTAAAAACAATGGCAGAACACAAACTGATTATAAAGAAACAGTTCCCAACAATTCCATCAAGAGCAGTACAGAAAACATACAATAATTTAGACTTGTTTACAGTTATTCCCATTCCTACTGGACTGACTGGCAGCTCAGATATTACCCTGTGAATATCTTTATTCCACAGCTCTGGTCCAAACTAATTTGTTCTTCCAGCCCTCAGCATTCCAGGCCTGTCACCAGTAAAGAGAGTAAAGTAATATTAAATTAAAGTAGGAGCAATGCATTTATCAGCTTTGTCTCTGTCATGAAGAGGTCTGATCTGGCACCTCCAGAAACCTCTTCTTTTTATGTTGTGAAAGCTGAAGTGGCTTATACAGCACACAGCCAAATTCTCAGTCTTTTAGTTACTTTTAAACTAAGTTTTAACAGAACTGTCAAGCACCACATGCAGTATGTCAGTTAACACTGTGGAGTAAAATTGACAAAGAACACTTTATGTACCTTCAGAGCAAGTATATCTTTACCAACACTTTTGAGCTATTTTAGGTTTGTAAGCTGCAAGTATCTCCTGCTCTCAGATTTGATAACAGTGGAACCAAGACTAGAGATGAGTAGCACCTGGCAATTAATAATCTGGCTAGTCTGCAGTCTTTAATAAGCAGAATGATAAAAGTTTAAATTGTCCTGACTCTGGCAATCCCTTCTCCAAATTCTAAGAAGTATTTGTTTCACAGTTGCAGGTGGGCTTGCCCCCTCTCCTTATTTCTATGTAAAAATCCCTTAGAAGCATGTGAAAAACCAGAGAAGGGTTAATCCTGAGATAAAATACATAAAAGTAACAGAACTCTTTGCATCAGTTGCCAAAAATGAAAATCCTCCCATAATTTTGTGGGAATAAATGACTTTCAGAATGCTTTAATTGTTCCTTTCAACATAATTTTCTTCTTGTCATGTCCCAGAACAGCAAAGCCTCTGCATATGCTGTGGTTAGCATTTAAGAACCAGTCACTGAAATGTACGTGAAATGAGAAAAGGGGAATTCTAAGAATTTTCTAGCTTGTCTTGTAGTGTTTCCATTTAATAACATCTGCTACTCATAAATCACGAAAGAAACCCCTAACAGTCTGTAATACCAATACATGTTAGGAAGTAAGAGCCTTTCACCTCTTGCAGGTAGGCAAATACTTTCATCTTAAACTAATAAAAGCAGAATATTAGTCCCTCCCTGCCCATTTGGTAAAGCAATCTGCCCTTGGTGTTCCTGTCACTGGAGTCTGTCAGGTGGCCCACCCTGAGTGTGGCCACACTGACCTGCAAATCAGCACCACGTCCACACTCAGGCTGCTGCACTTCCCATACCAAACCCAATCTGTGCCTGCCTGGCTCTGCCAGCAGCCTGAAGACAGGGGCTGGGGCTGGGCTAGGACTTCTCTACTGCTTTCCAGAGTACGTAAAAAAAATGTACTCTTTTTTACAGCAGCACATGGGAAAGTTCTGCCCATCACCTTTGGTCTGTGACTGAGTGACTTGCCTCTGCACACAGACCTGTTAGGTAGAAGACGTTTTTGTTTCATTCACCAGCATGGTGATTCCAGCAGATCTTTATATATATAAACAGATATATAAATATAAATATATAGATAGATATATATATATACACACACATGGAGCTATATCTAGAAATGGAGATATATTTATACAGATATATATATATATCTGAAGAATATGAGAGTTGTGAATTTTAGAGCTTGTTGTTATAACCTTACAGAGACCCTAACCATTTATTAAATAATAAATTCAGATGTAGACAGTCAAGCCTGTGCATCCCTTCAAAAACACTCTTAGACTTTGGAGCATTATCAGAAAAAAAATTCATGAGAGGTTACAAAACATGAAAGGGAAATCATGTCCATGAAAATCAAGTTATGACAAAAGAGATGAATAAATACAGACGAGGCAATAATAATGACTTGACTTTCCATGATAGGCTCCTGGAAATTTTTTCTGAAATATTTTTTTAACAAATGCACTAAGTTTCTCATTCGTTTCACTCAGTTTTGATACATAAATTCAGGAGGAGCATTGTTAGAAGTTCTGCAACAAATATAGCAGATATAGAGAAACCAGTTGCAGTGTCATGTGCAGGCAGGTTCCATAGCAGCAGCTCAGGTAGGGCTGGCTTCCAGCTGTCCCTCCATAGTTTGCACCCTGCACTGCTGTGTTGGCTTACCCCATCCTGGGTACAAAACAGGCTGCAGCATGGGCCAGGGGGAAGCAAGGGTGCTGGGGACTGCAGGGGCAGAGTCTGTCAGCCTGGGACTGTCCCACCCCCAGGCAGAAGCAGGGCAGCCCAGGGACATGGGGACAGCCTCAACCCTGGCACTCAGGCATCTCTCTGAGGACAGGGCCAGGTGCAAGCTGGGGCAGAACATCAGCCCACATTTACAGGTCAATATGAAAACCTTGTGTTTGTCTGTCTTGAACGTCATGTATTTGCTATTGGCCTTGTCCTCAAGTTCTCAATATACTCTGAACTGAAGCTATATTGATTAGCATATCATTTTGTGCCCTTATTTCAATAAAGTCCACAACATTGCTGAGGGTGCACTTTGACTCCTCATCCTAAAGATGACGACACTGAACAGCATCAGCATAGGCACTGACTTCTGGGATACAGCACTCCTGGTCAGCCACAATGTGGATGTCAAGATTGCTGTCTCCTGAGCCCAACAGTTTCAGCCAGTTTTCAACACTGCATCCATCCAGCCCTTGACTACTCAACTTCCAGATGAGTATGCTATGGGAGGTGGTGTCAAAGGCCATGTTAAAGTTATGATATGTCCATGTATGTATCGTAAATTGATATCTTTAATCTGTTTTCATCTATGGGCACTTCATCACAGAAGGTTATCAAGCTGATCAAACATGGTTTATCCCTAATGGATTGACACTGACTGGTCCTAACCCCTTTGTCACCCATGCTGACATTGAATTACTAGGGGCTTGTTCTATGATCTCTCCAGGAACAGAGGCAAAGCTGACAGACACTTTCATCCCAAGTTCACTCTCTGGTCTGTCTAAAGACAGGAGAAACACTACCCTTTTCCCAGTTATTAATAATTTTACCATGCACCATGGATTTCATCAATGATTCAGAACAGACCAAAAATCACATCAACCAACCAATTCAGCATCTGGGTGAATCCTACTCATTTTGAGCTGACTGTATCCAAACCATATGACATTATTATGAAAACCTATGAGTCTCAGAGATTGGTATCAGCCAGACCAGAGCACTGAAGATTTTCATTTTGAATGGAGGTACCTGTCCTCATCATTTGGAGACACATTTAGGCTTCATCAGGTTTTATTTAAAGATCACTGAAGCCACTATGCATTTTTTTTATTCTCATACTAAAACCCCATTCTGACAGTAGTTTTGTTTCAGTATTTTCAATAAGATTTTCCTTGTTGCTTACTCTTTGTTTATATATTTTCCTTCCTCTGAAGTTTCATTTGTTGAAGTTAAGAAGTCTCTAGAACAGCTGAGATTCTTGTACTGTAAGAGATGCCTTTTTAAAAACACCAGTAGTCTTGGATGAAACAAAAATCTACAAGACTGATTTTCCGAAGGGCATGAAGTTCCCATTGCTGGGATCCACAAATGCTAATTTATTCAAAGACATTAAAATTCCTGAGCATGATGATCAAACTCATGTTTTTTTAGAAATCTGATTGGCCAAGGTCCATTTCAAAAACTGTGACTTTCCATTAGGGGAATACTTGTTTTATCAATTATATACAAAGGGTTTAATTGAAAAGAATCTGGTTGATTTTATTGGAATTCTGGTTTTGGAAAAGTTCTAATCTTTCAAAAGTATTCCAGAATATTATTGTCCTGGTTTTTGCAGAGATAACTGCTCCTTCTTTGCTTTAATTGTTGCATGATGCATAAAAGAATGTTTAAATAGAGTTTATTCAGCAAGAAAAATCAAAAAGATAAAAGGTTATCCTTGTTTCTCATGCCACAAATAAATTTAAATCAGCCCTTGCAGAACCTTTTAGCCAAATACTTTTGAAATGTTCTGTTGGTGGAAAAAATAATTGATTTTACATGTCTTATGCAACACTTTTCTTTGAGGCTCTGAAATCCAGGTCTACCTACACTCCCATAATACAATTTTCCTCATTATTCTGCAGCTATTAGTAAATCATATGCTGAGTTCTCAGTTCTGCAGGAATCCATAAAATACTAGGTGATGTTGCCAAGGGACACTGTAATACTGAAAATATTGGATGCAGAGATGGGCCTTGCAAAGGTTTTGGAGAGAGAGTGGATAGACTCTATCATTGGCCATGGGGCCACGCACTGCTGGATGCTAATCAGTATGAGCTGTAACCTTGGAACTTCCTATCCTCGCAGCCAAGACTACGATAGTATAGAACTCTAAAAGTTTCAAAGTTCCTCTTCAAAGATGTATTTTTTCTGTACTAGCTGTGTGAGAGACTTCTCCATTAGTAAAACAAAGGTGGCCAATGCCTGGACTTAGGCAGAGGTCTGGGGTTGCTTATGCTGTTTAGTTATTGGCAATTAGCAGCTGGCTGGACTGGCCCTGGGCCTGGTAACACCCCCTCAAAAAAACCTTGACTTTGACCTCTAAGACCAGCCAGACACTTAAATTTGGATGCAAACACCCTGTTTTTAGGGGTAAGAGAGTTTGGCTCTCAGTATATAAACTGCCATGTTAGATGGCCTTGGGGTCTTAGCTGGGTCTCTTTACTAACATATGATCTTTCATAACCATTTTATTCAAAGTAGGTTTATTAGAGAAACCTCCAGCACGAAGATTTTTTTAGAGCTATCATAGATGTCCATATTGAAGGTCACTGGCACAATACAGCACCCTCATAACATGCCAGTCACTGACACTGAGAACACACTTGGGCACCCCACTTATATCACAAACCAGAGAAATATGACCAGCAAGGTCTTTTTTGCATTCCCTCTAGAGGCTACTTGTCTGCAGCCCAACTCAATCAGCCATGCTCCTTTGCTGTCCAAACTTTGATGTCCAAACATCAACGAGTAGCAAAAGTTTGGTATTGCTAATATTCAAGAACAACATATTGACTGGATCATTTTTAATTACTGCCAGCTTGATGGAAGTCTGCAAACAGTCCAACATGTCTTATCACATATCACAGCCCTTGTAGGATCAAGGGCAGTTAGCTTCCAGATGTTAAAGGAGCAACTCAAGCTTTCAGGATTATATCAGGATTTTTCCCAAATTAAAAGTGACCTTTTTTGTGTGTGCAGATAGCAGCAAATCATCAGCTGGAGTGAATGTGTGAAGCTCCTTTTAACTCGGTGAGCCTGTGCCAAATTACAACAGCAAAGATTATGGCTGCAGGAGAGACCGAATAATTTTAAAACAATCTCCACAGTTATAATTCGTTTATTTTAAAAAGGAAAACATTACTTCATATTTGGTAGGGATCATTTATAATTTAGGACATTATTACATTTTAACAGTAATGTTTTTCACTGTAACAAGCAGAGATAATTAGAACAATCTTGAAGATCCAGCTTGAAATGTCTTCTGGTTTTCCTTCTATGGGAAAAATAAACCTTTTAGAAGAGAAATAGATAAACAGCTCTTTTTTATAGGGGTATAGAATGAAATAACCCTGTAAGTAAACTAGTTAGATAATCTTTTAGACCTTAATGAGAATATGGAATCAACTATTATTCTTACAAGCCAAGTAATGCAAAACATATTACTTCCCTAATTAAAAACATAGTCCTATGGAGCTATGACTAAAAAAATTAAAGATAGAAAACTCAGTAAGAGTTTTTGTGGAAATTTAGATGAAAAGATGGTTTTAACTCACATAAAAATAGTGCTATATATCCTAAAATGTAGTTCATATAATATAAATAATGTTATAAGACTATTATAAATGCTTTGATTTGTTATTGATAAATACCATATTATAAAATATAAAAGTGTAATTTTTACTTGATTTTATAAGCAGAGTTTGCAGTTTCTTAAGCACTACTGTTTTATCACATTTCCATCTTTATTTTTTTGTATGTCAAATTATATCTTGTTATTTCAAAACCAAGCATGCCACCAATGTGGTCTGTAAACCTGCAGATAATATCTTTATTTGAAAAATAGCACCAAAGGTAATCTTTTATCTGCTGGTGGCAGAATTGCATTTTCGTTTCACTAGACCTCAAAACTGCCTAAGAATCCAAGAATGGCCATGCTAGTTCTCATTAGAGCTCCATGTAGGCCAGCATTCTGCCCATAAGTGGGCATCGGGGAGAAAGAAGATACATACAAGCCTCTTGTATAATATTTCCCTCTAAAATTTTTTCAGCCTCTTCCTACTTCCACTTTAGGGAATTTTTTGGTTTGTCTATTTTGTTTATCTCTACATGGACAGTTTTGTTTCACTGTGGAGCAGTCAGAGCTCCACAGAGGTAAACATGTTTTAAAAACTTATGTCTATTTGATCTTCTGACTCTGAAGTTTTGCATGAGTTTGTCAAGACAGTATCTGTCTTTCATGCCTGTTAAATTCGTGTCATGTTGCATCAGATAGAGCAAACCAGTCAATATTCCTGACAAGTGTGGTCCATAAACAAGTCACAATTGATTTTTCTTTGAGCGTGAAAGTGGATGATAAAAATTGCAACACAGATAAAAGTGATATTATTTTCAAATTTTATTTACTTTTATGCTACTGCATATGTCATTGCACAGTAATATAATCACAGTCTCAATTATACCATATCTTCCCTTAGTATTTGTGCATTACAGTTGTGGTGGAAAAGGTAGGCCTTTCACAGTCATGATAAGAAACATCATCTCTGAGTTTTTTGTGATTGTCCTTTTCAGGGTATTTCACAGAATAAAACTGAACAAAAACATTGACAGTCTCAGGGAGGGGGAGAAAATTATGCTGATATTAGAGCAATTGACACACTTCAGAACTAGCAGAAAGTTAGATTACTTTATTTTTATCATCTTCAACTGTCTGGTAACCTGTCCCTCTTGTTCCTTTACATTTCATCTCCATGAGCTGCACTCCAAGGCAGTGTGCAGGGTTGAAGGTGGGGTATGGATTGCGTGAGTCTGTAGAACTAACAACATGCCTTGGGGGATTTACGTAGAAGATTCATAACATCTGCTTAGGGCACTCAGCCTGCAAAGAACAGCAAAGCTTAAGGCTAGGCAACAGGAAATACTAAACAGCTCCTAAACTCTGTTAAAACCTAGTGTTTCACTTGGGATCCAGAACCCAGAGTCCCTGCAGAAGTTCTTGACAGCACAAGAGAGAGGAGCTTTTGGGGGAACCTGGGGAGGGTGGTGAGCTGAAGCCAGGGTGGAGCTTGTCCTCACTCTCCTGAGTCTCCTTCGTGTGAGTTGTGCAGATCCAAGCTGGCTGCCTGGGATCTGGCTTGTCAGGCTCCACCCTGGCAGAGTCACCATTACAGAGCAAAAACCCGGTGGAGGAGTGGCCACTTGTTTAACCCCTGCAGGCTGGATTTGCCCTGTAGGTTTTAACTGTAGGCAGGGGCTGTGCCCTACAGGAATCAAAACCAGTTTCTAAATGACATCAAGAGTGACAGGAGTAACAAAACTATGGCATCCACAGACAGAAATGGCCAGTTATTTCAAATTGGTTGGACAGCAGTTCAAAAGACAGACTTTTTTTATTTATGTTGCTAAAGCTGGCTTAAACATTTACAAATTATTTTGCTCAGACACTGCACTGTCATTTTCACAAGAGCTTTGTAAGATGATAAATTAAAATTCAGTCCTACAGCTGGGCTATTTGCTGAATCCTGGGATATATCAGGCTTAAAAAGCCAATTTCAGAAACTGTTTCTCATCCAACTGCATCTGAAGTAGAGTCATGGAGCGGACCTCATCTGGGTGTCAACTACAAGGAAACATGAGAGTGAAATAAATTATAGATTTATTTTCATCTGTACCAGCTCACTAACCTAAAGGGAAGCTATATGGATATAATTAGATAGGACTAAGGGAAAGGTTGGTCAAATAAAGAAGGGATCTTTGATGACAAAATCCTGACAACAGAATTTTTCTCTAAATGCTGAGAAAACTGTAACTTGTATGAGTTTTTTATCCTTGATAGCAAATATTCTGGCCCAGCTCCTCCAAATTTTCCTACACTCTACCTATATTTCTATGCTTTTTCTGTCAAAACTGTTCAGGATGCTAAAAGGAAGAGGAGGCAGACATTTACCTTCTTTCATTCCAGTTCAGACAGAAGTATTAATAAGATGATAAAGCTGTGCCTAATAATGAGCTGCAAAACTGCATTCTTTCTTGAAGATAGCAACAATGAAGACTAAGAGAGGCATTCAGAACATTGACCAGATATTTTCTCCCTTTTCTTCTTCCTCGCCCACCTTCCATGCAGAGGGGTCCCCCGTTTTTCATTGAACTGTTGCTCCATCACATACGGAAACTAGAAACTGTTTTAAAAGGTGGAGTAGGTCTGATATGATCTGATTTTCTAAGTCATATATAGTAAAGACATTTAAACAAATATTTTAGCTTTTAGTTGATATTAAAAATTTCATCTGTATTCTTGGCACATTTTTATACAAAAATTATACTCAGTTCCTTCTTCAACTTCTGTAGAAATATTCCAGATTTACACTCTGCAGATGTGAGATGAGAATCTGGCTGAGTATGTCAACACATCAGGGAAAAGAAACATCTGGACTCAAAGCTGATGTATAAGATCTTTTACACAATGCCCAAGAAAGCAAGGAAACACTAGTAGCAGACACCCCCAGACTGCCAAGATTCTTCAAAAAATGATGGAGTATTTGTTTCTTGGTGAAAAAGATTATTCAGTGGCTGTAGTGCAAAGTACATATTTTATTATCTAAATATGCATTTTCACATTTAAGAAAAAAAAAGGAGCATGTGAAAGCTGGCATGCTTTATGTTGCAGAGGAACAGATTGCTGTTTAGGCTGACTGCAAACTTAGCATTACAAATCACATTAAAGGCAAATTCATTATCACTTGATTTGTGTACATAAAAACAAGGGCACCCATACTTTGCTGTAGGCATTTTTTACAACTTTAAAACTAGAAGTAACCATGAATATGCCTGCATACATTCATTTTCATTTATGATGAAATTTAGAAATTGCAACCTTTTTTCCTGCTTTAAAACAAAATAGGAGACTTCCTGCTGCTCTCTTCTTGGCAAAAGACAGAACAAACAGCAATTTTTCTGGATAAAGCATTTAGAAATTTGTAAAATCAGAGTTGATTGAAAATTTTCACTCAATAATTGCTAAAAGAACAGTGAGCTCTTGAAGATGTTCCTTGCATATCAAGAGAACTGAATTAGCTGCAATTAAACGGAGTCAAGACTGAAAAAGGAGGCATCATTGTAGACAAAATGCTGGCAGCAGAAATTTCCTGAGTCTTGATGAAATACTTCATACTTTGTATGAAATTGCTAACCTTGCTTGACTAGCAGTTGTGTCAAATGCCTGCATCACATCCTATTTGGACTTTATGTAACCAAATCAGGGATGATCAAATATATTCTATCAAATTTGGGTTTAGCAGAAAATTGAATTTTATAAGAAACATTTACATACTACAAGTGTCTGTTTTCCATAGAAAACCTGACCTTTTACCAAAGCTCCCACACCAAAACCTGTGTTGATAACCCCCAATTCTTCTCTTTTCACAGCTGATAGCTGTCTGGGTTTAAAGTTTTGGCAGAAAGCTGACATACTCCAGAGATGTATTTTGCTTTGTGTTATGAGACTACGATTATATTACAATAATTCCATTTCATGTTTTTATCATACCTCCTCTTACCTACCTCTTTTCTAAACAACTCCAAACTTTTCAGTCTCCCTTCACAGAAGTTTTTCATGGCCCCAGTCTTTCTCAGAATTGTGCACTTCTGCCATATGTTGAATGTGAGGGTATGGGCAGTACAGCACCCCTCATTGGCAAGGTAAACCTGCCAACTTCTGAAAATCAGAATAACTTTTCTTTAGCATTCTCCAACGTTGCCTCTGTAAGACTTTAC
Organism: Pomatostomus ruficeps; assembly: GCA_013400735.1. NCBI lineage: Eukaryota > Metazoa > Chordata > Aves > Passeriformes > Timaliidae > Pomatostomus > Pomatostomus ruficeps. The sequence goes on from VYZT01043132.1 coordinate 18,561, forward strand.
CATCTCAGATGTCTGTATAACTTGTCTTCCACAGAGAGGTAGCTCCTGACAGGGGTAGCTCCTGAATACCTATGTTCATCTCCTGAATACCTACGTTCATCTCCTGAATTAACATTAGTTCAGTAACATGTGCTGCAAGAAATTTTTCTTCATTTTGCATTGTTGCACCTGTCAGCACTGAATTGTGTCAACATGGTGATTCACAAAGCATGATTAAGGCTCAAGGAGAGTCAAGATCTGTGCTTGATCTCAGTTTAATTAACACTGTAACATGTGGCTATATGTATTCTGTGTAAAACCACTTCAGTTTAGACATCTTTTCTTAGCTTGGATTTCTTGTCTGTCTTCCCAGACTGTAGTCCCTTTATCTGAGGACTATGCCTGTGTAATACTTTCCGTATAAAAGAAGCAGTCATCCTAAAAGCCTGTTTTAAGAAATGTGGAAAGAAATACAGGAAGCAGCAACAGGAATGTTGTGGAGAAAAAGATATTATTTTAACAGTAGGCAACCACTTTTGACAGAAGATTGAATAGGGATATTTTTTTCAGGAGTCCTAAATAATGAGTAGCCATTACTGGATATGTAGTACTTAATCAATGAATAATTTAATTTATATTTGTTTATTATTTCTACACAAAAAATTATTTAAAGCTGGGAATTGTATAAAAAAATAACAGATACAGTTTCTGGATTAAAAAATAAATTATAAAAAGAAGTATTTGAGGTTTTTGAGGCAAGAAGAGAGTGTAAAGCTCTTGATAATCCCTCTAATGAACCCAGTAATTCCTGCACTAGTGTTATGTTTTAATCAAATACTTAAAAATAACAGAGAATATTTTTAGCATTTTAATTGATACAGTGATAAAAAGAAATCTTGTCTTACTTCCAGACAGCAAAATGTAAGACATTTTGTGATATCTTTGTTGTTTTATATATCTTGTTTCACTAACAAAGGTATCTGTTTAATAAAATTTGAATTGACATCTATAAGAAAGATATTTTTAAGTTCTCCAAATATGTGAGTTTATATAATATTTAAGTTCTCCAAACCCTGCAAATGACAGATCTTCTCTGTGTCACATCTTGTAGAATTCATTTCTATTGTCAGTATTCATTATTTTCTTTTTTAATACTGGGATTCAAAGTTTTACCTTTCAGTTGCAGATATCTGTATAAACAAATGATGATGAATTATTGTAATATGAATTTACAATACAAATCTTTGTTTTTGTTCTTTCTGTTCCATGGATAATATTTTATGCAACACCCTTCTGATATTCACGGCACAGAAACGATGCCAAAGTCTGCTTTTTCCTTTTTGAATTCAGAAAGAGAGGGCTTTTTTTGTTCAATTGTTATTAAAGAGGTTTGACCATGGCCATAACTGTGTGCCAACTGATGGCTGGGATCAGCTAAAAAAAAAAAGTGCTAAAGCAGAAGGAGATATCAAAAAGGTGGATCCCAGAATGATCTGGATTGGTCAATTTTGAGTTAGCAACATTAAGTTTACCAAATTAATTCTAGGATAACACATGCATGCTTTCATATTTAAAGATAGAAAATGTGACTTGACTATCAGAGATATCGCCAACATAAATTTCAGTTCAATGGAAATTCCAGGCTTTGGGCTAAATTCACAGAACACTGCAACCTTGTGATCAGCATACATCTGTACTGCACATTGCAGTTTGGCTGCCCCAAGCGCTTCAGCTGCTGAGAGCTGGGCAGTTTAGCCTGTGTGGGACACCTCCTAACACAGCTATTATGTGTCTGGTAATCTGTGCCACACCGCAGCGTGAGGTGCAGTGTTTATGTTCCCTGGCACTGCCGTGTACAGGTTTTAGGCTCCTGCCATCTCTTGGGACATCACAACACATGAATTAGATACAGACTGTCAATGGAGCGTATGGAGAAAGAGGAGTGCCAGCACTCTGCACAGATAATAAATAACCTAGGCCAGCCAACAGGAAACATTACACAAAATCCCCTGCTAAGATTTAGACAGTTTAGCTTTGCAACAGTGAGATATTTCACCTTACATATGATTCATAGACATTCCTGCTATTGAGACCCTTTGCTTAAGGAATGAGCAGAGGAGCAAGGTCAAAGGAGGAGTGCAGTTGTAGCTGACTGTTTCCATATAGATCATACTGTAACATTCACTTACCATCAGAAGACTTGGCTACAGGTTCACATTCTCCCTAAATTGATTTTAACCCACATCACCTGCTTCATGGGAGAGAGTTTTAATCCTACAGCTAGGAAGTACATGGGGTGGGGAGGGTCTGTTTGTGCCTTGCCAGGACTTATAAACACTGGTGATGACACTGGGCCCATCTGGTTCAGTAGCTGATAGAGGTTGAAAGCAGATATCGAGATATGAATAATAAAAATTTTTCACCAAAAAGCTCCCACTTTTCAACTTTTTACTGCTCAGGACATTTGTGAGCAGAGAAATATCTATTGAAGTTATTTTTCTTTCGGGGAGTAATTAAGCCCTCATCAGGATAGGGCAGAAAAAAATGCACATATCTTCAGGGCTTTCTTAACCCACATTTCCTCTTTCTCAGCAAAGTCAGATTGCAGAGTATATGAAAGCCCAAGCTTCTTGTGTCACCCGTAGAGTGGAAGGAATAAGTCCTTGTTCCCTGGGAGTAAATTAATTTGTTTTCTTATCTGTTGAGTAATGGTTTGTTTGATTTCAGTTTGTCAGATTTGTGGTTTGGCTGCAATTTTGGATATGCAGAATCTTTTTGGGGCTGTCTGTTGTGAGCAAGAAAAACATCTTGCAGCTTGAGGGGTGAAAACGCCATTCTGCTTTTAATCACTGCTAACAGTGTTAACATTTTGTTAGCTGCCAAAGCTCTATGACAGGGTAAGGTTGACTAAGGTAGATGTTCCAGAAGCCAGAACTAGCAGCAATGAAGGGTGACTTGCCCTGGAAGAGCATTGCCCTATCTTGTCTTAAAGATGAGGAGAAAAGAAAAGAAGACAAGACTGAAAAAGTAGCATGGAAACAAAAAGTGTGAATAGAGTTTATATTCTTGTAGATAGATTTTGAAAATCAAGAGCCTGTAAATATTTTTTTCCTTGTTTAAAAAATTGTCATGGTATGTCTGGGGTCACATAGTAGAATTTCACTCTAAGAGGCTATTGTGTATTTTCTGAAAGCATGTGGTTTGCATGTACCCCTGTATGTTTTAGAACACAGATGTGACACAGCTGATGGTGCAGCAATGCACATATCATTTAGGGACCCCATGTGACAGCGATTCTGTGCCAGTAAGAGATCAGGGTTATATGTCTGAGAATCACAACAGGTGATTCATCTACTCACCCATTTTTTGAGCTCTGGGGTGTGAATCTCAGCACAATGTAGTAAGTTCCTGGGCAGTTCTTTGGGGTAACTCAGCTTTTCTTTGCAAAAACAGCCATCAGTTTTGGGGATGATCTTACTTGAGAGTCTTGCTGAACCAGGCTGCACTTACACCTCTCCTTGCATAACTAAGGTAACATCTTAGTCATCTTCCTGGGCAACTGGTAAAGCAGTTGAAATTTTGGGTGCTGAACACATGCCTCAGTCCTGCAGACTTAGATCCTTTCACTGCACTTTCCATTGGATATGTGATGATCATCCATCCTGTGTACTCACCAATACATTCTGAGTGGACTTTCGAGATGAACTAGTTAGGCCCTCTGTGGCTTGGCTCTGAGGAAAAATCCCTTCAGAAACACATCCCAACAGGCAGTATGTAAGATACAATATCAGGTTTGCTTCTTTACACTCCCCTTCAGCCTTACTGTTGCAAGATTTTTTTTCATGTATCTACATGCTCATGTAGCAGCTCAGTTTCATGATGTAGAAACAGCCCCACAGCTGTCTGTCAATAATGAGACATAATGATACAATTTCATTTTCCTCTTTTTTTTCTTTTTTGTTTTTCCCTATGGTCCCTTTGTCCTGCAGATTCTACTAGTATAGTTCTTACTACCATCTTTTTAATGGGTTTTTCCAGCCCAAACCTGAGAAGGCTCTGGGATGTTAAGTATAAAAATAACAATACAGCTTAGGGTTTGTCTAGGGAAACAACAGAAAAATTTTAAAATTAAGGATTTGGAAAACAGATTCTAGAAAGAACATGTAACAGGAACCATGCAAAATTTAGAGTATATTTAGCTCCCAGGACCACAGAACCAGACTTGATCCCATTAGGCATTGCTTGCAACCTGGTTTTTTTTCTACTGGGTTTTGGTATCTGGAAGCTAATGGAAGTTAAGTGGACTGTTTGCTTAGGGAAGTGTATTAGGCATGGACTGGGGAAACTGTGTTCAGGAAGTAGGTGACTCAGCATTTAGAGTGTGTGAGATGTTTCAGTAAGAACCAGGTGCCGGTTAAGATCTTCCCACACATTGTGCTAGGTCTCTCATAGCCTACCTCTGCTGCCTTCTATATTTTGTCCCATTCAGAGCTAGTATACAAGTGTAGTTAAGTACAGCTGCGGCTGTTATTTGGCTCTGGCCCAGGACAATAGCAGAGCAGTACATTTCCTCTGAGCCAAACCGTGTTAGCTTGAGTACTCTCTTCACGGCTCCCATGCTTTTAATTTCATAGATTACCCATCCACTTGGCCAAAAATCAGGCTTATGTGAGCAGGCAGCTGACTTTGACTACAGATGCCCAAACTGTTCCAACAGAAAATAGAAATGGTCACTGTAGATACCCCAGCTAAATGAGCAACCTGCGCCTTAGGCTGTCATGGATCCCAGCTGACATGTTCACTGTCTGCATCAGCCCTGGTAATGATAGGTTCTGTCAGTGTTGTCCTGTGTCTGGCTGGTGTCCCAAGTGAGAATAGAGGAGGGAAGAGCTAGTAACTGCTGCATGCTCTCTCCAGACTCTTCCATGACTGGGTCCAGTACATGGAGGACAAACCTTCAACAGGCTCGTGATGAGTCATGGGGACCATTAGATGCAGATACCACCTCTGGCAGACAATCCTCCCTGTTTCATTATGGTAATCACCCATGTGACTGCAGGGGTATGCAAATATTTTTTCAACAGAATGCAACCTTCCTATATAGCACAAAATGCTCCAAAATGCTGAAAGCATTGTGAAGAAAAAAATGTGCTGCATGGAGAAGCCTGTTATCCCAGGAAACATCTGGGTATACTCATTGCCTATCTTGGGCTGAAGTATAGCTCTGTAGCTGCTGACACATGAGCTGCAATGAGAATAGTAAGTGATGATGGTGATGGGCAGAAGTGACATCAGTCCAAACTCTTTTGCCTTCTCCAGGTACTCTTGATGAGCAGGAAAAAATCATCATTCTTGCTCTTCATGTACATGTGTATCTACATTTTGAATGCAATATGTTTTCCTATGTAATTCCAATAAAATAAGCCTGTGAGGGCTTTTTGTGGAAAGAGACAGGTATGGGGCTCTGCTTCACATTTTCCCGGGGTGAAACAAATATAGAAAGTAGTCAAAACCTGACGCGGTGGGGGTTTAGAAGGTGACTGCCTTGTCCTCCCTGAGAGCATCTCCACTGTAGGAAGCCGCTTGGGTCAGAGCTGCGTCCCCTGTGTGCCGGCTGACACTTGATCGTAAGATCAAGCAGTCAGCGAGAGAACCAGAGAGCAGAAAAGGCAGGAAGGGTCTCCATGTCGAGTTCCACAGGTGAAGTTTATTCCAGCACACTGTGAAGGGGTTGAGGGATGAAGATGAGAACTAAGGGTGTGCAGGGGATTAAGTAGGGGGCCGGATAGGGGGGCGGCAAAGCAACCGGGACCAATGATCTGAAGCATTAGGGATGGTACATAGGAGGGGCCAGGGTGCAGGGACCAATGGAGGAAGCTGAAGGGAGCGGTTACAGAGAGAGGACCAATGGGGTACCGAGGAGAATAGAACTTTCTAGAACAAGGGAGTGAACAAGGGATTAACTGACAGCAAACTGACAACTGGGGCGGAGAGGCGAATGGGCCAGCTGGGGTACAAAGATCTACATAAACAAATTATTAACTCAAGGGATCTTGGGGGGAGGTCTCTTTCTCGCCCTAAGCTGGAGAGCACTGGTCAAAATAAGGATCGTCCCACCAGTGCACTCTGCGTTACTCAGGCAGTGGAGGTGCATGGGCCTCCACAAAAACCTCCAAATGTGACAGACACTAGGTCCTGGAGTAGGAAAGCTTTTTCTGAGAGTGGAAGGGTTTAGGTAAGCATAAGGCCAGTTCCCAGCCACTGACAGAAGAGCAGGGACAGAATTGCTAGCAACGCTAGACCGTTCTATTGGCAAAATGCCTAGGAGCTGGCTGTATGCTTACAAAATGATAGGAAAAAAAAAAGAGGTCTCAAAGGCCTTCAAAAATGATCCAGAGTTTGTCCTCAGATGCTCCCTTGTTTCTTCAAAGAGGACAATACACAGGAGGCTTGAAATCTCAAGCCTCTACATCTGACTACATTGCAGCTGCCAAGCTTTTCATAATTGCAGAATGTCTTCCTATCATCTATGCAGCCATTATTATCCTCAGTCCATATTAGTCCTTTGTGGAGGCCAGTGCCCCCCACCACAGGGGCAACAGAAGGTGCATTGGTGGGATGAGCCCTATTCAAGTCAGTGCTCTCCTGCTTAGGGAGAGAAGAAGACCTCCTCCTAAGATACCTTGCATTAGTAATTTATGTTAATTCCTGTAACCCAGTTGGCCCGTTGGCCTCACCTCCCAGTTGTCAGTCCCCTGCTTGTCATTCCCTGGTTAACACCCCAGTTCTGGAAAGTTCTGTTTCACTCAACACCCCGTTGGTCCTCCTCCCTCAGCCACTCCCTCAGTCTGTCTCCATTTGCCCCTGCACCCTGGCCCTCCTTTGTGCTGCCGCTGAGTCCTCAGCCTATTGGCCCCTGTAGCTCTGCCCTCCTCTGTATAAAATCCTATGCACACCCATTGTGCAGGGTCTTTCGGTCTCTGGCCCCTTCAAGCACAGTCAGATTAAACTGCCTTGGAATACCAAATCGAAGATCCTTCCTGCTTTTATTCATCAGTCTGGGTGACTGCATTGCTGAGCTATAGAGCACAGCACTCCTCGGACACTGCCACCTTCAGCAACCGCTCTTGTGCCGCTGCCAGCTCTCATGGCTGCGCAGACTTAAGCCCTCGTGGCAGAGCCGCGCCACTTGAAAGGCGCCGCACCGCCTCGCTTGGAGTCGCGGCGGCACGGGAGCGGCAGCGAAACCGCCACTGAGCCTGATCTGGAAAAGCTGCAAGCGACGTCTGGCGATCCGGGCTTCAGGAGACGCTCCCAAGACTAGCGCGATCTTAAAACCGCCATCCCACTCCACAGTACCACCAAATCAGTCCTTCCTCAGAACCTTCAGCTTAATCAAACAAAGCTCATTGTTTAGTCCTATACCAATAAACAAAACAAAGCCAGGGCCTCTCTCATGGCGCAGAACACAGGAGGTTTCAATGGCTAAAATTTCCCTTCCTCTACAGAAAAAAAAAAGAATGGCCTCAACTGTGGTTCTGGACCAGTCCCTGGCTGTTGTGGTTTTAGTAGAGGGGAGGGGGCCCTAAAGATGACTCCTGTGAGAAGCTTCTGGAATTCTTCACCATTTCCAGCAAAGCCGATCTTGGATGGCTCTGAAGATGATGGACATGCCACTGGCCAAGCCTGGGCCAACTAGAAAGGTTGGTTATGCCTCTATGATGACATATTTAAGGAAAAATCAAAACAAAGTGTGCACACAGCTGCCTTTAGTTAGAGAAGGAGGAGGATGTGAGAACATGTGCAGGAAAACAACATGGAGACACCAAGGTCAGTGGAGAAGGAGGGGGAGGAGGTGCTCCAGGCACTGGAGCTACGATTTCCTCTGCAGGCCGTGGTGAGCCCATGGTGAGGTGGGATGTCCCTTCTGCAGTCCGTGGTGGTCCATGAGGGATGCAGAGCCATCCGCAGTCCATGGGTGAGGTGTCAACATAGGAGTGGGTGGATGCCAGAAGCTGCAACAGCCATGAATGTCAGGAGAAGCTGCAGTAGCTGTAGATGTCAGAAAAAGCCGTAGCAGTCGTAGCCCACTGAGAGACTGAGATAGTTTATGGAGGAGGTGACCACGCTCGAGTGGGTGGATGTTGGACGAAGCTGCAGTCCAGGTGGGAGACCCGGTTGGAGAGAGAGGGGCCCCCTGCTTCCATGCTGGAACAGTTTGTCCTTGGAAGACTGCATCCCATGGATGAGTAAACTCACGCCATTGAAGTTCACAGAGAACTGTCTCTCGTGGGAGTGACCTCATGGCAATGCAGAGGAAGAACTTCTCTCCCTAAACAGGGGAAAAAGATCCTGGAAATGGACTGACCTGAACCCCCGCACCCTGCCCCCTTCACACTGTTGGTGGGAGGGAGGGAGGGGGTGTGTGTGGGGGGAAAGAACAGTGTCTTTTGAAGGTTTATTTTTACTTCTCATATCTTCCTTCTAACTCTGGTAGTAATAAATTTCACTTTGCAACTTAAGTGAGCCTGTTTTGTCCTTGGAGCGTTTTCTCCTGGTTCCTTATCTCAACTCATGGACCCCTGCATTAATCTTTTCCGCCCCTCTCCTTCCCTCCTCTGCCCAGCTGTGGCAGGGGAGGGAACGAGTGAGTGGCTGCTGTGGGTGCCTGGCACTTGGCCAGGGTCAAACTACGACACTGGCTAACTATTTTCCAAACCAGTGGAAGATGTTCAGCTGGCTCAGGACAAATCCACATAAAGGAGGGTGTGAACTGTTGAACAGCAGGGCAGGACTCAGTGGAATGCTATGGTCCTGCAGAAAGCAAAATGAAAAATGCACAACCATAGCACAGCACACAGACCCTTTGCATGTGCTGGCAAGAGCAGACCTGAGAAGAGTCTCGCTCTAGAACTCCAGCAGCTGTTTTAGATCTACCCACCTTCATTCTGGATTGGGACCAACATAGTGGTGGGATTTGGGTTAGTGTAGGTAAGGGACACATGGCCTTGATCTGGCTTAAATCGTGTCCCTGTCTCTGTGATGATAACCACGGTGTTGTGGCTAACATTCAGTCCTGTGGCAGTGGCAAAGTCTGAGGCAGTGGGCCAACACAGATATGCAATGCATGGCAGATCCACAGCCAGGGCTGTGACTACAGATGGAAACCAAAGACAAAGAGAAATAAATGGCCCTGTGCCTGCATATAAAAGATGCAAGGCTGCTTCCAAGGACAATGACTGGGGGCAAACAGGGAGAAACAAAGCAAGAAGGGGCTGTGAGAAGGCTCACAGCCTATCTGTAGGAGGTTCACTAGCTGTGGGAGATCTGGCATGGTCAGACAGTCCTGACTTAGCATAAAGTTCGCTGGCACAAAGTCATCTCATCAACATTTTTGAAGTTCTATAAACTTGCTTTGCTGGTTCAAGTGTAAGTTTATCAGCACTCTGCATCATGTAGTGGGAGTGTTCTTATTCCAGCAGAGTCTGGATTTAATCTACAGCCAAACCATAGACAGAGCCAGTGTGAGCTGTAACCGAACAAGAAAATAGATACATGTACTAATGGTAAAAATTGAGGAAAAAAAAAAATCGTTACAACATGGCGGAGCAAACTGGCAAATATAAGTGCTGAATAGAGAAATGAAAAGTATCCAAAATACCAAGTGATTATAGAGGCATGATGCTATACACAGCATATACAATTCCTATGGATATCAAGTGCAGAGCATGCTGTGGCAAATGTTTTGCAAATGGCCCAGTGGAAGTTGAAATATACATCCTTCACAGTAGGAAAGACAAGTGAAAAACACAGTGAACGAGCCTGTGATATGCTCCCTGTGATCCTTAATGTTCATGTATCACACCAACAATTTCCTGCAGGCCAGAGAAATTTCAGTGTTTCTAATTTTACTGGAATTCTCTCCTGCCTTCTTTCCCTGTTGCTTCTTTATTATTACTGGGCCATTCTGAGGCTAAGCAGAGGACCCACTCTGGTGCCGTCTGAATCTTCTCAAAGATATTCAGGAGATTAAAGTGCATGAAAAATTGCCCCATTCCCCAGTTTATAGATTCAGTTTTTCCTGTAGGTAAGAATCATTTTATTGTTATTCAGATGTCTTAGACCACACTGAAATCAAAACAGGTAAAGCCAAATAGAAATTGCCAATATTCATAATGTCCCAGACAGACAACACAGTTGCTAGGGTTTATAAAGTTTTATGAAAAAGAAAGAAAGAAAGAAAGAAAGAAAGAAAGAAAGAAAGAAAGAAAGAAAGAAAGAAAGAAAGAAAGAAAGAAAAAGAAAGAAAGAAAGAAAGAAAGAAAGAAAGAAAGAAAAAGAAAGAAAGAAAAAGAAAGAAAGAAAGAAAGAAAGAAAGAAAGAAAGAAAGAAAGAAAGAAAGAAAGAAAGAAAAAGAAAGAAAGAAAGAAAGAAAGAAAGAAAAAGCTATTTCATCTACTCTTAATACATTTATGCCAGTAAGGTCTCTGCCTTAAGCAGGTGACCCCTGTTTCTGATAGAGTGCCAGTTCCAGCTCCTGGATACCTGTTACATGTCACTTAGAGAGGCAATTTCAGGAGGTTCCTTACAGAAACATCCATCACCTCCTGGGTTCAGGCCCATGCTGCAGGATTTATCTTCAGATAAATCACTGACTACACCATGATTTTTGATGTGTGGAGAATGCTAATGCTAGCAGACAAACTCCCTTTAAATTCACAGAGGGACTCAGACACGTATTTCATCCTAATATTCCATCCATTCATTCTGTAATGTTCTGTTCCTTTCTTAATTGTGAGATATTTTGATTGTACCTGTCTGTCAAAGCATTGTTTCATATTCTTAGATGATTAGACTACTGGTACTCTGGGAAATAAAGTGGTCTACACTTTCATCCTGGTAGAACTTCTCCTAGTTTGGTGACTACCTGACAGGTTTCAGTGGGAAGTGGGCTTTACGCTGGGTCTTCTACATAATTTTCTGTGTATTAGAAAGAATACATACTATAAACATCTAATTAATGTAAACACATGTTGGAAACTATTGGCTTGAATGTGACACTGGTACTTAGGTAAAATGGAAGAAAACAAAGAAGTAGTTACAAAGCACATCATACTACACATTTTTTGGTAAGGAAAGAGCTAGAAATTTATAGTCTCCACACTCCTTTTGCACTGACGGACCTTTTTTCATATCTTAGACAATTCCCCTACAAGCAGCCCATCTGTCATAAAAATTTCAGATCACCTGAGAAAAATAAACTTCATAAATTTCTTTGAAAAACATTCTGGACTCAGAAGATTTGTCTCAAGCTATAGTCTCAAACTTGGTCTTGTTGCAGGTGACACAGTTGTATGGAGAAGGTTTTCATCTTCCAAGTATTGAAAGTGCAGACAGCACAAAGTCAATGAGCATAGAGAAGCATATTGCACAGGAAGAGTAATATGATTTCAAGGACAAGAGTACTGGAATTATATAAAACACAATGTTCAAAAATCAGTGATGGTTTAGCAAAGGTTGAAGACAAAGTTTCAATGAGATGACTAATTTTAATTTTATCCTGAAAAAATCAGTTAAGACTCCTCTTAAAAAGTAAGATATGGTTGTACATAAGACTATGTAGTACTGAATACAGCTGTCTAGTTGTTAGATGATAACTAATTTAAGTTTTTAGATTGTTTAAATATTTTTGTTGTGTTTTTAATTTTCTTTATTTTTTTCCTAGGATATAATGTTATCTGAATTTGTACCATTTGGGATATTTTAATGAAGGCTGATGTAAGTTTTATAGCTGTCATGATGTAAACAGATAAGTAATGCAAAGTTTGGAGAGAGATGCAATATCCACTGCCAGATCAACTAGCAGAACTGGGAAAAAAAGCAAACCTTTGGATAGACTGCTTTTCTTCAGTCAGAAGAAATGTTTGTGGTCCTGAAAACCTGTGAATTTTCTATACTATATATAAATTTATTTGGGGCATATAGTGGAACAAATAAGCCAAAATACAAGACTAAGCATGGGGTACCAGATAGATTGCTGAATATATGGAAAAAAAGGATAAAAATAAGGAATCCTTGTAGAAACATGCATTTTTTACGGTACTTTATTTAATGGGGGCTTATATGAAATATAAACCCACCAAAACGCATTTTTAATGATTTATTTTCATGATATTCCATGTTAATATTTCCATACTAAGACACATTGTTGTATAATGTGATTTATGCAAAAAGTTTTAAATAATTATTTGAAGACGAAATAGTTTCAGATTCAGAAAGGGAGTCAAGAGTTATTAAGTTCATTAGAGAAATTTGATTCAGATTTCACTGCTTAAAAATAAAAGAGTAAAGGGGTGAAACTAGGCACTGAAAAAACCAATATTTACTTTTTCCTGTCACGGAAACAGCTATGAAAATCACCTGTTGTTGCAGGACTCAGTGAGCTAATAGATGAAACTTTTCACAATTATTTTCAATTGTGATGTCAATCCTCAAGAGTATACTGATGTTTTCCTGATGAAATTGCCTCACAAACAATACCAGATTTAATAGAGTTATTGGTATGTTTATTGACACAAGCATCAAATGACTTCGTCTACATGAATTATTGGCTGATCCAAACATACGTCTGTTTCCCTGGGTGAAAATCAAACACAATTTATCTTGTGTCTAACCTCTACAGTGTTGGATGAAAGTGACAGGAGCCATAATGCTTGCAACAGTGTGCAGGTGGCAACTGTGTGATGGCAATGGTTTCGTCTGTTCTCTGGCTACGAAAGCCATGGACATGGAGTCCAGCAGCTGACCCAGGTCCTCCAGCAGGACTACAGCAGGCAGGGAAAACTTGCTGTTCTGCAGTGACTTGTAGATGATTCAAGTTACAACCTGGGAGACTAACAGTGCCTGCTTGTTGCTGCCAAATAATTTAAAATCTCAAGTGGATATACGGGGAGGATGGTAGGGAAAAGCTGATCACCACTCATGACTGAGGCTGAGATGCCCTCTAAATGCCTGTCCAGTCAACATCACAACTGCTTCCAGACTGATAAACAAATATAAAACACCTTATCATAACATAACTAATTAATGTTTGTGGCTTAAAATACCTGTAGGTGTACAGTGAAGTTAAAACTGGGTGGGATAGACTTGATCTGTGTGATGCCTCCAGGAAAAGCCAATATCTTTATCAACACTGAGGTGTGAGAAAGACTGGGAAAAAACTCAAGCAATGTCTGGGAATGGATGAGAGCCACCATCCTTTTGAGTAACTTCTTAGATGCCCTCATCTCTGAATGCCCCATCCTTGTTGCTCAAGTTGCATGGGGAAGGTCTTGGGAAATGTTCCTTAGGACATAAATTCAGATGTAGACTTTGTATTATCTCTGTACTGAGCTGTTATGGAACTATGCTGGTGAGCTGCAAATCTACCTATGGTACTGTTTAAAACCAGTATCATTTACGGATTTGTGAGGGACACCTATCTTCTAATGACCCTGTGATTATTTCTGGATCCCCAACTTGCCTGGTGTTTATTAATGCAAAAACAACACCTATGAATACACTCTTGAAAGAAAAAGAAAAGTTATTACATAAAACAGAATGTATTATTATCACAGAACAATCACAGAATAATTAAGGGTACTTCTTTTGTTGGTTTTTTTTTTGCATCCTGACTAGCCAATACATTAATTTTAGGTATGAACTGACAGTTGAGTTATATCACTAAACTGAGGTCATATAGGGAAGTAGAGGCCCTTGGTCTTTAGAATTCAGGTAGTATATAACTGCTAATGTTATGGCAGATATATGCATACACACTTGTACATGTATACATTCATAATTCCAGTTTGTACACAAACCCATAGTTCATTATATTTAATTTCCCTCTGTACCTGAATTTACCTGAAATCATAAATACGTCCTCAAGCACAATACAAACTCCATGTATCCCATCAGGAGAGAAGGGATATTATTGGTTTATATATATATATTTATATTATTTGTATTATATTAATGTTATTTAAACATTTGAAAATATATTTTTTACATAAATATTGCTAGCTAGTGTATTTTCCTGATTTTGCAAAATAATAGAAAAATTTGTTCATTCTAAAAGCTTCGTAATAGCTACTTTTCCACCAGGAAATTAATTCTTTGTTCCTTTGACTTTCCTAAAAGAAATGAAAGCATGAGGCCATACATAATACCCAAATTTCTAAACAATTTCCATTTCTAAGCTTTAAATTACCATAAAGCCATTTGATCCATCTATATTTCAAACACTTATAATTATAGAGATTTTTATTTACATCTGGCACCATGACAGAGTTGTAGCTAGCCTCTTTTGGATCCTACTGCCTAGACCACCTCACATCTGACTCTGCACTGGTAATGTAGAGGACTGGGGAATGCCATTAATGACCCCTACTCCAGAGATAGACAGCTATAAATGGTACTTAGTACCAGAGTTTAGAAAATACTTCTGTTATATACTTAACAGATTTCCCGGGATTGTGTGGGAAGGAAAGCTATACATGTGTTGAAGAAAAAGGTTTTCAATTAAGAAAGGTCTACTCTGTGTATATAGTTCCTACACTGCATGTCAGAACAGACTTTGAACAGGATTGAAATATTTTTACATTATAACAATGCAAAATATATAAAGTAATAATTTTAGTTTTAAATATTCCCACATGGTTGTCTGATTCTACTAGAGTTTTAAACTTATAAAATTACACTTTTAATGTTATATGCAATAGCTGCAGTGAAGAATACTAGGAATCAAACCTTCTCAAATCTCGAGGTGCAGCTATGTTTTTCCTGAATGGTGTCTGGGCCGGGAAAAAGAGGCTGGGGTCAGCCAGTGACCTCGGTCAGCCTTGTCAGGTTCTGAGAGCACACCTTGCAGCAATTACAATTGATTTCTCATTCTCTCTCTACTGTGGGCAAATAGAAAAGAAATAATTGTTACAGTGACTTTGAGTTCTCATCTAGACTTGCCTGTAGGGAACAGCTGTGCAGCACTCACTACAGAGTCATCCTCACAGAAGTCATAGCTTACAGAAGATGGAGAGTTATCCATATGCACCTGTAAGCAGTTAGCTCACACTGAATTCAGGTGAAAATTTTTTTAAATTTTTTGTTTTGTTGGTTGGTTTTTTGGTTTGTTTTATAGTTGGCATTGGTTCAGATCTTCCACGAAGCAACCCTGGAAGTTTGGCATTTTTTTGATAGAACACAGGAATGCTGCTGGAAAAGCCTCCCAGTATCATTTTTTGGGGTCCACAGTACTGCCCGGATTTCTGCACTGCAATCTATCCAGCACCCTGGTTAGATAAGCATCTGGCTGTTTGGGAGCAGCTCTATCTCTTTGCTTATCTATGTACCCAGGTTTTGCCTCCTCAGTGTAAAGCAGAGAACCCAATGTTAAATGAAGCAGGTGGGGGAAAGAAGAGAGAACGGACTACTCTGATAGCATTACCCAGACTTTTATTCTTCTTCAGGATACAGGGCTATCAGAGAGACCCCGAAGGGTTTGTTACACAGAGTTTTATAGGGAAAAGGAAGGGGTGGTCATAAGGTGAGGTCCAGGGTTCTTATCAAATCACAGATTGACATGGGATGACAGTTTTCCAATGAGTTCTGGGCAAGGGCGGAACATAATGGCATTAACCTATGAATGTTACAGAACAGCAGAAGTTTCTGGTAACTTTTGAATAGAAATACAGTGTGATGAATATTAAAATAACAGAGGTGGAACAAAATCTATGATTGACAGGGTTAAAATGTGGCAGCTAGGGGATTTCCCCCTAGCCCACTGCCACACCCCGGGATTTCTGGAATAATCTGAAGTCAGTCTGCAGCGATTTTTCTGTCTTCTTGAAGTTCTTTTGAAAGACAGCAGGACTTTCAAAAGACTGACTCTACCAGTAAAGAACTGAATTGAAGAAGAGCCTAGGCAGGCTGAAGAAGGAAATATCAAAGAGTGGTTGATATGAAGACCAGGTGTTATATTTTATACTTGAAATCTCCATGTGGTAATGGTCAGTTAAAATTCAGACACTGACTGAAGCAAGTATTTATTAGCTTCCATACTTTTAAGTGCTTACTGAACAATAACTGATGTTCAGTAAATTATCTAAGAAAAATGAGGTCTTCAGCTTATACTAAAGATTCATCCAAATGAAGGGCCCAAAAATTGTACAAATGCAATGTTTGGAGAAAACACTACTTTGTTCTGTGGACAAAAGTAATACTACAGGCAGAAAGGGTTTTCTCTAACAAATGCTTTGTTCTCAGGCACTTGATTGTTTTCAACTGCTGTAGTCAGAGGAAGGTAGCTGTAAAATTTCATTAGGACAATGCTTAAGATGTTGCACTCCACATTAATTTTATTATAAAAATAACCAGAAATTTTAAAGGGTAAGATGAATGGGCTGTCAGTCTGAAAGCACAGGGAAAGCTAAATTTGAAAGCTGGATATAGTTGTGCAAGACATTATTATGCCAAAAACTGTAATATTAGCACTGAAAGGAGAGCCAGAGGCAGCAGAGGGTAAGGTGGTCAACTTCAGCCTTATGATAGAGAACTTATCCCCACTAAGGGAGTTTGTGAACTAAATTCATAGGGAAAAACCAACTGGAAAGGATTCAATTTGTAATTGGACCAGAGGAAAATGTATCCATTATAGGATTAGAGAGAGGTCATGCTATGGTGTCACTGTGCTGGTTCTCTCACTCCTCTGCTCTGGGTCCATCCTAGGATAACCTCAGAAGGTGGGGAAAGCTGCAGGACAGGCATGGACAGTTGTGCTCTTCTCTCATATAGGATAGTTGTCCTTGTCCTGTGGCTGGGGCTAAATGAAGAGGTAAGATAGGGTTTGTCTGTGTGTGTGTGAGGGGGAATAGCAACGTCCCAAATGCCTGCTGCTGTGCACACGTGAGAGCTGATCCAAGATGGTTTCTCTTTCCGTGTGAGCAACCTCCTGAGAGTGGCTGGGAATGAGAACATAAAAGCATGCATATAAAGAGGGCTAATGTGCACTTTGTTAATTATCACACAGCAGGGTTTTTGTGCCTTTGTGTTACTTGTTTAGCAGAAGTAAATATGTAAACAGCAGATACTGTTTATGATTATCTTTTCTGGTTTACCAGAATTTGAAGGGCAGGCTTCTCATCCTGGTAAATCCACACTTGATTTTATATTGCTTGTGATATCCAGAACATGAAAGGTCTTGTCTTTATTTGTGCTGATACAGTACTTCTGGTCCTTAAAAATTCATTCCTGTCTGGAACTGCTGCACAGAAAAACTTCTGTATTCAGTACAGCCCCCTAAATCCTCCTTTCTGGAGTCCTGGAGCAGCACCTGATTTGAGAAGGACAGACATTGAAACTCCTTGTTCTTATACACAAGTTAAAAAGTAAACTTGTGCTTATTTTACTTCAAAATTTTCATGTCTTTGTTTCAAGACCAAAAGCCTTTAAGCACTTAATGGTGTGGAGAGAGAACGTGCATATAGCTATTGTGACCTGCTCAAGTTCCTGCTAAGGCTTATGTCTCCCATTAGCTGCACAGTAATTGCAAAGTTTGTTTCTGAAAGTATATATGTTATCTATTCTAAATATTTCTCCTTAGTTTATTAGAGAGTTTATAGTTTTCTTCTAATAAGTAATATTGAAGAAACATGAAGAAAAACCTCCTGATTATTTACTTTCTTGAGGCCCTAGCAGAAAAGGCACAGGGTCCTTATTGCTGCTATAATCACAGAATGGCCAAAAGATCATAATAATATGTCACAAGTAAATGTTTTCAGTGAGACATTAGGCAGAGGTCTGGCATATGTTCTAAACTGTATGTCAGGCCTTGAAAGTTTTCAATTAATTTGTCTCCAGGTTTAGGAAAACGAAAATCTCCCTAGTAAAGTGTTATCACAAATACACCGAGGCTGTGTAACTCAGAGGAGCAATACTCACACTGAGAACTTACATAGAGACCTCAAAGGGCTTTTAATCACTGCATGCTTAACCAATTTACAGCAGATACCTCAGCTAACAATTATAGCCTCCCTTGAACTCCAAAGTGTTTGTGGGCAGACTGAAACTCTCTCAAAAAATTCAGTCACTCAAAACATTTCCAGAAGTATCTCTTTAAGGAAGATATTCCCACTGCTACATATCACTCCTTAAAACTAATTCACACATCAATTTATGCATTTATTTTAATACATATAACTAATCTATTAAGCTTTTAGCACTTATTGTGTTATTTTAAAATGTAATGCACATACACAATAATATAACATTATTGGAAAATCTATTATACACTGTGCTGTTCACTAAAATAATATTGTTAATAGTGTAGAAAAAGTTCAAATTTTAGTGTAATTATTTGAGAGAATGGTATAGGTCTTTGCTATTATATATTAAGATGTCATTGTAACTGCTCCTGTTAGCAATGGAAAGCCAGATATGTCTTAATTGACTATGTATACAATATATCTATAACAATTTAAACATATTAAATACTAAAATAAATTGCTCTTTATGTGAAGCAAAAGTGTCTGCCCTCAGTGTCTTAGAATTCTGGAATTCCAACACGAAGTATGCCCTTTTACCAAGAGTCTCCATAAAGACAGAAAACAGGAGAAAGCCGAACTGTTGGCTTCTCTTGGAACTGCAAAAAGGGAAAACAGCATTTGCAGATTGTTCCAGAATGAAGCAATTGCATGCTTGGAACTGGCTGCTGGCTCCTTCAGGATACCCTGCCCACAGGTATCACCAGGCAAGCTGAGGGGCTGGGGAAGGCACAAGGGTTCTGTAGCTCCCCTTGAGATTTGGTCTTCACTGCAGGCTGCTTTTGAAATGCATGTGAAAGCCGTCCCCTGCCTCCTGAGAGGTGTTCAATAAGGAGCTGCAGAAATCACAAGCAACAGGCTATGCACAGCCACAGAGATGCCAACAGAGATGCAAAGTCAAAGCATTTATAGCTATACCTCCATTATACATAGGTTTGTAATTATTTATATAAAATACTATTGTATATCACATCCTATTTTATTTAGATATGTATGTTTTCATATGTGTGTGTATATTTTTGAATATATTTGTATTTGCATAAATGACAGACACAGACAGATATATATCTATATATATATATATAACCAGATTGTGTATTAGTTACTTCTCAGACCAAATGTGTTTGAAGGTATGTAATTAGAGAAGACAGTTTTGATGTTTGGTTTTGGGTGTTTTAAAAAATACATATGGTACTTGCCTCCCTTCTTTCAATAAAGAAATTTCTGTGAGGATCCAGGTGATCACTTCTACCTTCCTAACGGAGAATCTAAGAAATGATGTAACTATAGCCACATGCAAATAATCAAAGCTTTTTCTTAAGTAATTCAACCATTCATTATACAAAATATCCCTGATTTTAACATAAGGGTGAAAATGAAAGCAAAATTATCATGGATTTTTTTTTTTTTATTTTGTTCAAGTAGCTTCTCAGGGCCACTCTATAAATTAATAGAGTTATTTCACAAAAGTCTATTTGTCTGTAGTCTTCTGCCAGTGTTGCATGCAAACACTGTAAGTGTTAGAAAAACATATGTAAATTGGAAGTTTACAATTTAAATCTTTAAACACGTAACATCATCTTTCCTTCTGTTCTAGAAAAGCCAGTATTATAGAGAATTTAGGTACTCCAAATTCTGATTTCCTATAAATATTTTTCAGATAGCACTATTAAAGAATCAACTTTATAAGTATGCTAGTAAACATGTTGCATCCTAGTATGTTAAACAATATTTAATGTAGTCTGGCCATCATAAAAATACAAATAGTAAGATTTACTGTGTAATGAAAACAGTAAATCTATATATTTGTGATTTTCAAGGCTTACAGTTAATGAGAAGAAGATACATTTTAAAAACCACTCCATAATTTCTTCTGGTGTGACAGCTGTCCTATACACACAAAAACCATGAGGGAATCCATTCTTGCATTGTCATATGTAATAGATCTATTTGACATAACATAAACATGATAATATCAAGGATTCAAGAAACCTTTTAAAAATTAGGTGGAATTGGATAAAAATTTTATAAAGAATTTCTTGTCTCCTTTGCACTTTTTATTTCTGTATTTCATATTTATAATTTGGGGTTTTTTGAATAGTTTCCATTATTTCTTGAACTCCTAAAAAGTAGATTTGTTCATGCTTATCACATATGGGAGACCGTGCCATTTTAGACTGCAAGAAGTAAACACACATTTAAATTATAATTATCTCCTATTTCATTGTTTTAAACTCTCTATATGCTGACTGCATCACTAAAGTTGAGTAAATGCACTGGCATGACCTCACCTCATGTCCTGTGTACAGTTTTGGGCACCACAACATAAGAAATACATTAAACTCTTAGAGAGTATCCAAGGGAGGGCAACGAAGATGTTGAAGGGCCCTGAGGGGACACCATATGAAGAGTAACTGATGTCACTTGATTTGTTCAGCCTGGAGGAGACTGAGGAGAGCCCTCATTGCAGTTACCACTTCCTTGTGAGGGGAAGAGGAGGGGACAGGCAGTGATCTCTTCACTCTTGAGACCAGTGAAAGGACTCAAGGAAATGGCAGGACGCTCAGCATATTCTATGATTCTATGATTCTGTGATTCTATGATCTATGATTCTATGATAAATGCACAGAAACAAGTGTCAGAAGAGCTGTAGCCTACACTACATAAGGAAGCATGAAGTAGAACTTCATACAAGCAAATTTTTCCTTTCTCTTCTAAATTACTATGAATGATTTGAAGTCACTTATCATGCAAGTGGACCTGGCATGTGGTTCCCTACACCATTAAGAAACAGATATTTTGGTACTTGGTATGCTTTGCATAACAGATCATACTGGCATAGACTGATTCATAATCACACCCTTCAGACACACACTTTCTGTCTCATTCCACTAGTATTTGTGAAGTTTTTGGTGGTGCAAATTTACATTGGCCTCAGCACCATTGCTTACTCTAGCATTTTGGTTAGTATTAAAGCTACCAGGTCATAAATATCTAGATATAATTTACCCTATTTTGGCTTTTGCTCCCAATGACTATTTTTGTTTCATTTTGCATCTGATATGAAATATAAACCATTGCAGTTAAAGTTTTTAGATCTTTATCCAAGTTACAAGAGTAAAAAAGTCACAGTAGAATCCTGTAAAAATGTGCATGAATGCTGCCATTGTAAAACTGTAAGGACATTAAGAGTTCCCTGCTGTTGCTCAACAATTTTCAGCCAGTCTGAAGAAATCTCTCCAGTTCTTGTTCACAAACATCCCACACCTCGTGTGCCTTCTCTTGTGACCTGTGTAGGCATATGGCGCTGCGGAGCTGGAGCTTGAGACCTTTCT
Organism: Pomatostomus ruficeps; assembly: GCA_013400735.1. Classification (NCBI taxonomy): domain Eukaryota; kingdom Metazoa; phylum Chordata; class Aves; order Passeriformes; family Timaliidae; genus Pomatostomus; species Pomatostomus ruficeps. The sequence continues at coordinate 39,949 of VYZT01043132.1, forward strand.
TTCTTTAGGAAGGAGAGGACTGCATGTGTTTATCACACACCACACACAGCAATGTGAGCTTTGGGTTTTGAGCGCTCTGAAATGCTAATGGCGCTACATGGAGTTTAAGATTACATATAGGTCAGTGTTATGTGTAAAAGGGAGAATGACATTTCTCCAAGGACAGATAATATTATTTATAACAGATTTCTTACACTTTTCAGTGATGGTATCAATTGTTTACAGCTGACTGAAACAAGTAGAATTAGTCTGATAAGGGATTGAGTCTTGGGTCCAAGCCCGGATCCTTTTACCAAGGTTGCAGTAGAGTGTGTTGTAAGATTGTATAGTCAGAGAGTTACTGAAAGAGTCGCATAAATACTTTTAGGCAAAAACCTAGTTCCATGGCAAAATTTTCATTAAATTTAATGACTTCAAGATTTCCCCCCTACTGTGAAGCTGATTTATCATTTGTACAGTGCATTTTTAACACAAAAGCTTTTGCTAATGCCAGAAATATGACATTTCTGGACTGAGTGAGAAGCTTTGTTTTATTTTCATTTATGAAGAATATGTCCATTAAGACAGCCTCTACTGATGAAATAACATTCTGATATAATGATTAATTTGAACTTTTAGAAAATTTTCTGCTTTGAACATTGCGGAGGGAACAATAGTTGAAATACTTTTGACAATAAAGTATGTAGTAGGGTGAAAATAATTGAGGTGGGAAACTTTACTTTTACAGAATTTCACAGAATAATAGAATGTGTTGAGAAGAAGGGACCTTAAAGGTCTTCTAGTTCCATGGGCAATGACACCTTCCACTAGACCAGGTGGTTCAAAGTCCCATCCAGCCTGATCTTGAAGAATTTCAGGGTTGGGACATCTACAGCTTCTCTAGGCATCTTGTTCCACTGTAATCAGTTCAGTCAGTAATATCTCTTAGTTGGCAATTGCGTGTAGAAAATTTCAATGAGCCGCAAGCCAACATGTAGGTTTCAGTGGTAACCTGAATATATGCTTCTATTCATTTTTTAAACTTTGTTTAAAAAAATGAGAGAAAATTAGGGGGGAAAGGCAGCAAAAGAAAAGATCAATTTCCTATGCATTCTGCATGTCATTAGAAGAATATCTATTTTTTCCATTGATCTGCTAGTGATACTTGCAGCTATTCAGAAATTGGCCTCGTGGACCCTAGGATACACTTGCTGCATTTGCTAAAGTGTAAGCACGGGCCGGGACCTCTGCCTTCTTGCCCTGTGCCCAGGATGGCCCGTGCCCCGTGTTCTCGCTCTTTCTCCGTTGCAGCTGCGTTTACAGCCTGCAGATGTGGTTTGCTGAGCTCCAGACACAGTGGGTTTCGCGGAGCACCGTCACCAAACCCTTTGCTTTCAAACGCAGAGGGTCGGCCGCGCCGGTGATGCGGATTTTGCATTGATTTGCCGCTCCCGGGTCGACGTTCGCAGCTCTCCCAGCCGCTCGTCTGTCCCCGTTCTGTCCCAGTTCTGTCCCCGTGCGCGGCCGGCAGGGGGGGCCCGCGCTCCGCCCGCAGCCCCGGTCGGGCACAGCTGCGGCCGCAGCAGCGCCGGGAGCGGGACGGAGAAAGGCGACCCTCGGAACACATCGGCACCTAACGAGCGGCATGGCAGCGGCTAATCGGCCTTCGGAACTACTCCCACGGTGGGAAAGAATCGCTCTGTCACTGTCCTTCTCACATCTCCGAATAAACCACAAACACGCCACCCTCCTGGACCAGAATATACCAGGAATTCCAAACATCTATTTCCAGTCTCATGGGGAGTGGCTGAGGGAACTGGGGGTGTTTAGTCTGAAGAAAAGCAGATTCAAAGGGCACCTTACCGCTCTCTACAACTACCCAAAGGAGGTTGTAGTGAGATGGGGTTCAGTCTCTTCTCTCAGGTAACAACAAATAGGATGCGAGGAAATGGGTTCATGGTGTGCCAGTGGAGGTTTAGATTGGATGCTAGGAAAACTTTCTTCACTGAAAGTACTGTCAGGCATTGGAACAGGCTGCCCAGGGAAGTGGCTGAGTCACCATCCCTGGACGTACACAAAAGACTTGTGGACACGGCACTCAGGGAAGTGATTTAGTGGTGGACTTAACAGTGCAGTGGTAACAGCTAGACTTTGTGTTCCTAGAGTTTTTTTCTAACCTAAACGACTCTGTGATTCAAATATATAGCAAAAACCTACTAGTGATAGTGCTATAGAGATCAGACTAGCTTCTGACAATATGGACTTGGCTTTGCTGCAGTGATTGGGACTTCCTTTGGTTTGAAACATATTCCAAAAGCCTGTGTGGATAAGTGCGTAGGAACTGAAATGTGTTTTGAAGTAACCTCTCCTAAAAGTATGGATATTCTAAAGGGGATTTGAGTTATTTTTCAAGAGTAAAATTATAAATGTCTCCACTGCATCACTTATATCTTACATGAACATGAAAGGTATTTTATGAGTATCTTGTTCAATTTTGCAGCTGTTTAAATGCAGCTTATCTACCTTTATCTTTTTTTGCAAACTACTTAATGTCTTTTTTTTACTAGTAGTAGAATATGTGTAAGAGGTCCCATCATGGGTGATCCTTGCCCTTTTCTTTGGTTAGTAGCACAGAAAAATCATTCTTGTTAAATCAGAGTGGTGCCTAAATATGGAGCAGTAGCATAAAGCTGAAGAGATAAACAACGGATGGCAGCTTTATTTCTCTTTTTGTGTGGATTCTAATAATGATTTTCCCATCATAATTAATTTAGCTCAAAACCACTATATTTAGAAAAGACTCTTGTACTACAATGCATATGCTTTTTTTTCTAAGCCAAACTACCCACAAGCATCACATTCTCACTTCAGTTTTCTTTTACCCTTTTGAAAGAAAAGGGTGGTAGTGATTTAACATTAATGAGAACTGCTTTGCTATGAGATTCATCTGCTTATAGAGGTGCTGATATATACAGGCAACATACTTCCAAAAACTCTCTTCTCCTCTTACAAATCACACACCAGTGGAAGCCTCCCACCGGTGGGAGATTAGACATGTATCTCACCCCAGCTTCCCTGTAAGTTCCTGACCTCCAATTTCATCTAACACTTCTATTTTCCCCTCATCTGAGGAAATATTTATGTATATGAAAACTAGTTGATTATAACAGAACTTATTGCAAAACTGTAGCCTAGTTATATCTCCTTTGTCTTATTTGTTTCTTTCTTCTTTCTTAAGGGATGTTCCACATCAACATTGTTGTTTAGATTGGGGAATCATAATACTTGTCTCCTAGCTTTGAGACATATAAGTAGCATTTGTGTGGGGCTTTTGATAAATAAGTAGGTTTTAAAGAATAACAAACAAACAAAAAAACCCCAAACCAACAAAACCCCCACAATCCAACCAAAATAAAACAAAAAAAAAAAACAAAGAAAAAGGTCATGCATGCATTTATGTTGCTTAAATATTTTGCAGAGAAATGTGCCTTCCATCTGAAATTAGAAATTTGTAAGGTGCTTTCCATCTGAAGTCTTTGACTGACCTAAACAAAAGCAATCACCTTCTTTCCCTGAAAAAAAGGCCTTTTTCTTTTGAGCTCCCTTTCACTTGAAGATTTCATCAGCCATGATCTTTAGTAGGTCAGTTAGATATCTTGGGCAATGTTCATGCAACATATTAGTCAAATGGACCAAGATCTTGAACTTGTCATGAAATGTTGCCAGTTTACAGAGGAAGATTCAGTTATTTGCAGCAGTCTGTGTTGCCAAGGCATTCTAAAGCACTTTGTACAGGCAGCTTCAGACTTGCTGCTCAAGCATCTTGCATCACTGTGGTTTGACTGAAAAGTGACTCAGAGCAGATCGCTAGCTGTCTGAATGCCATATGGTTGTCTTTCTCTAAATTATGTGGATTACAGTCTGAATTGAGTCTTTTATATCATGTCAATAAAGAAGACTGCACCATGCAGCTGAAATCTTCCCATCAGTGCCAATCTGTCTACTGAGTTCAGATATTCTTTGTTTTGTCTAATTTGTGATGCAACAGTGAAGCTACTTCTCATCTTTCCATGATATTTTCAGTTAAATGTTTTAATCATGTACTAATTTAAAAAAATGATAAAAAGTATTAGAGGAAGAATTTAAATTTTTTGTTAAGAGTCTATAAGCAAATATTCCTGTGCTTCTTCAGGTTTTAGATTCCCCCTTTCTTCTGAGGTCCTGCACTTTTAGGAATGATGCACGTTGTAAGACGTAATTCTGCTAAATGATATGGCAGAAAGATACACTGAGCGAGGCTGAGGAAAAGAAGTTTAAACTTCGAAACTGTTGCAGAAAACAGAGAGAGTGGGATAATCTAAAGTAACAATTTAATGAAAATAGTAACTATGCTGATGTCTTGTTTCCTTCACATTTTATTAATTGAGAGATTGCCTTGCTTTAGAGTACTTAATATCACTTTTGCTCTGTGTTATATTTGCTTATGCTCCCATTTCAATCTTCAGGATCTTTCTTAAGCTTTTGAGAAAAGAAAATCTTGCCTGTCACAGGTAGTATGAAAACTGCATGTCACAAAACAACTTTCACAAGGTAAATTGTTGATAGTGCCTGCTACAGAATTTTTGAAAGAGTAATATGGGTTTTCTTTCTCTCATGAACAACACAGGGTGGAAAAAGTGGCACCTCCTAATGCTTATACCTCACACATTGACAAGCCCCAGCAGAACATAAATAGTATGTGTAATTTATTTCAAAAAAGAAAGAAAAACAGTATGATGGCAACATATTAATGACATGACAACTTCCCCAACATTCCTCAGTTCCCATAGACCTTTCTGTCTGCTTCTACTGTACTAGACAAAGTCTGACAGCCTCCCTGCCTCCTATAACAGAGCCTTCATATGCACAGCCCTGCTTTGCATGTCCAACAACTTTAATGTGTATTTTAGGAATGGTGAGTTTATACTTGCTTATTGCCTGTGGCAGCATTCAGAGTGATGGTTCCATATTTATCAAAAAACTTATTTAGAAATATCAAATGAGCAACAGAGAACTTGCAGAAGCAGATTAATTAAGAGTGGAGTAAGCAAAGCCAAATCAGATGTCACCGCACTCTGCACTTCGTCCCTTATTAGTGGTCCCAGCCACTTATATATTATCATGTGGGGTAGGGACTGAAGGGAATCTGAGTTCATGGCACTTCAGACTTGGATGTGTGAGTAGCCAGGGCCCACGAAAAATCTGTGTACAGGATATTTCTTTAATACACTTCAGAATCTAAAGAGCAAGATTATATCATGGAAAAAAATTTCACAGAGCCTGGCTTGCTTGAATCTGGTTTACATCTTCAAAGCTGTACTTAGAATTTTGATGGTTAAATTTGTCCTCATTTAGTCACTTGTTTTAAAATAATAATTTTCTATATAAAAAATATTATTGGCCAGATGGTACTTTTTATAAAGTAAAATAACACTGTTGTATAAATTACTGAAATGACTGAACACATGATATTATATAAACACTTGATGTTTTACCTTTTATACAAGGGATGTAAAGTACTTTACTAACAGTAATACTTGGATACAGACCTATCTACTCTCCTGCTAACTGTGTTTCTTCTCTGCCTCCTGCTCTCTTGTTCCAGCAGTTACAGCTCAAATTAACTTAGTGCCACAAACCTGGCTCTTACTCCAGGACCTACCTGATCATGCATGGCTGATAAATGTTCAGTGGGCATCTGCTGAGCACAGTTTCCAAACAGAAGAGGGATGCTTGTCTTTTTAGAAGGAAAAATGTGAATTTCCACAAGTCGTGTCCCACCCAGTCATTACACCAAGATTATTTTTACCTGTTCCAAAGGATGGGTTTTAATTATTTCACAGGAAATATGCAGAGAAAGGTGCAGTTAGAAAACTCCACATTCTGAGTTAGAAAATTACATCAAGGATGCTAAAAGTAGAATAGTGATTTTGACATTTTTTCCCCCTAAGAATTATATAACAGCCAACGTCAAACCGGGGGAGAAAACCCTAAACTACCAAGAATGATCCCTTCCCAGGTCATGAGCCCAACACTCCCTAAGAGCCAAGGTTAATATTTATCTATGCCCTGTGGCAGTAATTTTGAAGGCGTTGATCTTGGGGATTAATTACTGCTTTAAACAGGCAGTTAAGAGTTTAAACAACATTTTTATTGGCATACAGTAGTTAAATGCCTAGTAGTGTGCTGATGGGTTTATGATGATCAAAGTGAATTAAAAGTTCATCTTTGAGTTACATGCTATTGTAGGCACTGGGTCATTTGAATACCCTGGGTTAATGTGTCTGAGATGTACAGTAAGTGCTGTACCTAGAGAAGAAAACATTCATTTTTAAATATTTTACTTCAAACCATTTTGTGTTCTATTCATATAATATGAGCTGAAATAAAGGTCTCAGGCTACTGGTGCTCCAGTGACCTGGTGCCTAAGCACACATGTTTCTGAGGACATAGTCCAGGCTCTGGTGCTCATTTTTCAGAGCTGGTTTTCCAAGGGATACAGCAGCAGCAGAAGTATTGCTGGGGTATCACAGGTCCTACACTGTACTGTGTTCACAGAAGTGGCTCAAAAACCGGCTGCAAATCTCATTATACTTATAAACATGCTCTTTGGATTCAATACAGTTGCTACAGCATTTATATGACTGCTGGCATAAGAGGAAACCCAAGATATTTGTACTTCCATTATCTCCATTTTTACAGCTTAGTGACTGGGCCTTTTGAGACCTTCAGTGTGAACAGGAGCATGGGACCTATATTCTGGTTGCCTGCTATAGGTGCCAATCTCAAACAGTGTGGCTATGCCTGCTTTCTGTTGGGAACCACAGTCCTACAGTATCCTGTGGAGTGAGTTTTACCCACAGCATTGGGCATGTGTGCCAGAGCAGATTGTACAAAAGGACTGGAGGGAATATCTGAGGGGAAATAGAGCTCCTTCCCAGTGACTGCAGTGTGACATGGAGACGTCTGTGCCATGAGGCTGGTTAGACACATGCAGTACAATGCCTGAGCCTCAGTACTAGGAATACTCTAGTCCCCAGGACACGGATTCCTCTCCCTGATTTCCAACCCTGTTCGAGAATACTGTCTCTGACTTCTATTAAAGACTTGATTCTAGCAAGCCAATTAACCAGAGCAAATTTTTGCTAAATATTTCTCCCACATAAAATTAAGACAGCCTGCTGTCTATGTATAGGATGAGTGCATCTTAGCCTTCATCAAGGATGTGTGACACGTGGATGCAGTGAGGCTATTTAGTGCTGTGCAGCTGGTGTGCCTTCCTGGTGCGATTCCATGGAAAGCTGCTCACAAATCATAGCTAGCCTCTTGCCTCACTGCTATTTATTTGTCTTGTCTGGCTTCTTGTTTCCTAATTAAAAATGACATGTACAGTTGGGAAGAAGCTGATTGGTCTCTTAAAATAATTTTGACCAGTTGATTGAGGTTTCTAGTTAGTTAATGATGAATTTTGGTACTGTGGGGATGCTGCCAGAATGTCTCACAGAAAGCCAAGTCTCTGTCTCATATACACATATGGAATGTGAAACCAGAAGCTGTTTGCAAAAATAAATAATAGGTGTGGGGAGAAAAGTACACTATAAAATATAAGAGATATTTTATTTATAAACCACCTTCTTAAATAAGAAATACTTACAATTTCTAATTCCAGACTGTCTCTCTCTGCCTCTCCCTTTCCATGGCTGAACTGCTGTTTACTTATCTCTTCTACCTCAGGTTCCTGGTGGTTTATTCCTGCCTTTTTCTCGGCTATATCTGTCACCCAGTACCTAACTCTTAGCTTCTGGGAATGAGTTAATAAATAGACTGAATGTAAGGAAGCTGCCATGGTCTTAGGGACTGCAAGGATCTAGATAGATGGAAGTCAAACATGGCAGTCTTGCTATCAAAATATTCCATGAGTATTTGACTTAATTCCTGAAAATGCATGTAGTAACACAGATATATAATCTATTGGTCCTTGTCCTGTTTGAGACAAATTTGGGAGGAGACCCACAAAAGGGTATCTCCTCTAAAAGGCAGAATTTCGTGCCCTCCCCCCAGCCAAGGTTCAAAAGGAATCTTCTCAGAGGAAAGTGAAAAAAAAAACCTGTTTATTCAACAAGCAAGGTGCATGCAGGCACAAGGGAAAAAAAATGAATACTATTAGACAGTAAACCTTCTCTGCTGTGAAGAAAGATGGTAGATTTTAGAGTCTCTTTTTTCTCTGGTTTAGCTCTTCCCGAAGGTTTGGCCTGGCTGGGCAGGGGGGTCTGGCAGCTCCTGGTGAGGGTCCCACTGACTGTCTCCCCTGGAGATGGTCTGATTTTCCAGACGGGAAAAAAACAAGCCGAACAGTCCAAAAAGAAGGGAAAAAAAGCCCCCAAAAAACTGCAATCCCAGTGAGAAGGAAAAAAAACCCCTCCATCCTGACTCACAGCCAGACAGACTACAGGTGAAGGAAGAAAAAAACACAACAAACTTGTCCTTTATCTCAAAGAGATAAAAAAAATAAAGCATGCCAGTACTTTCCCTAGCTACTTCTCCCTTCCAGCTCAAGGTTACAGGACCCATTCCTGGACATAAGCAGATGATAGGGAAACACAGAGCATAAAATCACCTCAGGACAGTCTTGCAGGAGAAAGAACTCGACAGTAAGATTTTAAGGATGTTTTTATGTAAAACCTGAGCTTGACAGATGTCACATAGTCATAGTGAGCTTATATTTCCTGTAGTTTCAACTGAAATGCAACTTTATGTTGTCTTTCATGAGGTTCTAGAAGAACATTGTCAGCGTTTTCGGGTTTGTTCCATTTGCTGCATTTAAAGTGTTTCCTTTCAGCTGGGAATTCTGTAGCTTCCAAGACAGGATGCCTATGCTATAAATCTTGCTACTGTCCATGTCAAAAACATCTATATTGTTCATATTCTGCTCTCTGCTTCCTTTCTTGCTATTTATGCTCTCCAGAACAAGCACCAGCAAGGCGCTCCTGAATGCTGGAAGACTGGGCTGCGTGCATTGGGTAATATCATTACTGTTGGCCTCTCCTGCTCCTGTTGGAGTCAAACTCTGGCCAAAAGGTTAAGTGGAATGAACACTGAGAGAATACATGGAGTTGAATGTTACCATTCATGAAAAATACAACACGGGTGATAATCCAAAAAGCTGCAAAAATTGAGATTGCTCACTCTTGGATCTCAATGTCTCATTTTAAATGAAATATATTTTGGAAACATCATTGCATTTGTCACATTCTCCTTTTAAACAGACATCTAAACCAATTAAACTGTTTGAAAGTTGAACTTAAACAAGAATAGCAATCCAAACTCTTAATCCCATGTTTTCCCAGTTTACAGCTACATCAAAAGATAGGTATTTCACCCACATAATTAACTATTAGCCTGTTGAAGGATGGGTTTCATCCTTCTTTTGACTGAAAGCAAATGTATTATGATTGTTCTAGCAAAGTGATAATACCAGAATTTTCACAGAAAGTTGTAAAATGAAGATCTGGTGCATTCTCTGTATCTTTTTTGGTTTTGTCCCTTGGTACATAAGGTTACACCTTGGTTACACCTCTTCCAGGCTGTTTTTTCTAGTCCCTTTGATTTGCAGGATTTTTTCAAAAAGTGTATAGAAGTTAATCAGAGCTCCACAGAAACTCAAGAGAAAAAGCTGGTGTTCATAACTTCTACCACAGCATTATATCCAATAAAATTAATTTCCTGTGAATTATTTTATCAGAGTCTATTCTAGGTAAAAATTTTAAGAAAATCAATCTTAATTAGAAAAAAGTATCTACCTTTCATGAAGTAAGGCTATATTCTTTAGCCAGATAATTAAGTTTTTGTAGAACATAAATATTGAGAGTTGACCTGGATTTACATCCTTTTCTATGTAAAGGAGAATGTTTTACATTTTAGTTTTAAATATGTCAGAGCAGCAAAGACTGACTTTTGCAGCTGGTGGCTTAGGGTGTCAGTGAGGTTGATGGGGAGCCTGGCTGATGTGTCTCAACCAGCAGAAGAAATCAGAGTATGAACACATGCTTTGCTATGAATACAGAAGCCTGAAAAGATCAGAGTCTGATTCCTGCCTCTCTCCATACCAGGCAGTAGAAGGATTTATTTCTGGGGCTCACCTTCAAGTACTCTGACCATCCTTGTCAGTGGCATCACTTCTCTCTTTGCTGTACTTGCTGAGTTGAAAGGTCTGAGCTACAGAGACCTATGAGGAAAAGACTTTCTGATAGGACAGAAAGATTGAGCTCACAGGAGCCTCTGTTCAGGAAGGGTGGGTAGATCTCATATTTCTTCTGTGGATAATGTAAGGGATTTTGCCGCCAATATTTTTTCCTATGTCTCTAACAATTATGTATCTCGTGCTCCTTGGGAACAAGGCTTTTTAAGCACCTGAATCAGGATTTTGGTTTCCATTAGGGAAAAAGGCTTTAATCTTGAGAATTTAAAGTTAAGACTCCAAAAGAAAGATGTTAATTTGCTAGTCCACAGAGTCTGTAGAAACTTCGGTGGTTTTTTTTGTTGTTAAGTGTTCAACTTTCACCAGTATTTGGAATAATCTTTTTCATTACCCTTGACTAGGGGACTGCAATTATTTCTTTCACAGGCAAATCACACTATTTTGGCTCCTGCTTTGTGACCTCGAGAACAGATGCACGTGTAGCACTGCACTTGAGGCTACATGTTAAATTAAGTCAGGAACTGAAGGTAACGCACCAGTGGATTGTTATTTGTCCCCTGTATTTTCCCTGGGGAGCATTAAGACAGAGATAATCCACAGAGTATGCAAATCATTCAACCAAACAACACTGTTGATAAATCATTTTCACCAAACTGCACTTTCAATTAATTTGCAATAGAAGGCACATTCACATGATAGGGCTGCAATGCCTGTAGGCATACAAACTATCTTCCTTTTGAAACCAGGTAGTTGTTTGGTTTTGTCTAGGATTTACAATGGAAGATCACTGTTGTTCTTCTCATCAGATATTTTAGGCTAGGGCATGTATTTTTATCCTTTTGAAAGAGAAACATCATACCAACTGTGTTCCATTACTGTGTCTCCTTCTCTTGGATAGGGTTGGGGGTTAGTCTTTGAAAACAGCTCAAGAATCCTGAAATTTTGAAAAAAAGGGACAAAACTTACCCTAAACAGATAACAAGAGGATGCTTGTAGCATTGCCTCCTTCCCCAGGGAATGACAGCAAATTCAACAGAATTAATCTATGTGCTTTGTCTCTACAAGAATAAGCTCAAAGATTGCTTATGAATATAAGAACAACTTGATTTTCCCACTTCATGAAAATAAGGTTTTAGGAAACATCTATCTTTCTCAGCTGCCAACATATTGGAAAGAATCCAATAAAACCTTTGTGTGAGACAAAATTCAGACAGGTTGTACAGCATAAACCGTAGCTCAGATGTTTCTGTAAACCACCATCTTCTTCTAAAAGTTGTTTTTAGCCACTCTGTAAATGCTCCCAGCTGTTTACTTGTTCTCAGGTGTGAAATCAAGTGCTGGGAGAACTGGTCTGGGCACCGGCATGACTGAGCACTCATTACCATGTTCCTTTGAAGGAAGACTCTGGTGAGCAGCATTATGTGGGATCATGCCTTATGTATGCACATGTGAGAATACAAACCTCAGTCCTGAGGAGAAATTTATCTGAGATGATTACTTGCTTGTTCCCTGGAGAGCAAGAAAAGAAAGCATACAGGAGAGGAGAAAGTGTTATTGCATGGTAAGTAAGTCTTCCCCTTCATCTGCTCTCAATACCATCTGGATTTTGTAGGGTCAGGCAATATCTTCCATCCTGTTCTGGTCTCAGCACTATGAATAAATGGGACTATCTCCACTGAAGTAACTGGAGAAGCATTAGCACATAACCAGTCAGAGTTACAGGACTTAAGGTCCCATTTTATTCGCTAGAAATTATATATGTAGAATGAGGTTCTGGAATGTGTTACATTAAGAATAAATATTTTGTGTTCTACTATTGGTTTACTGAGAGAGAAAATCTTGCTTGTTGTACCTGTGCTCAGGAGCCACTCTGCACTGATTTCCCTCATATACTGAGGAAGCTGAGTTGGAGTAATTCCAGGTACAGTGTGTGACATGATGCAACCTTATTGCAACTCATCTGCAGCAATAACACATATTGCAGCAGAAATGTAAAGGAGAAATAGATTTTGGGCTTCTAGGATTTATAAATGAACTCTGAGCATGCATATGTATCAGTAAAAGCCACTAAATTGCATTAATTCTAGATATTTAGGAACCAATATCATGTGAATATAACCTTTATCTGGATGTTGAATTCCCATTTATTTTGCCTTGTAGGATTGATTAGATAGCCAGCTACAGTATTTTGCATAGCTATTAAATAAACTGTGAGTATGAGACTTTGCGTGGTCTGGGGAGAAAGCCTCTGGATCCATCTCTCCTCTGTTACACAGAAGGAAAAGTTCAACGAATATGAAACTAAACATTGTGATGGAGGAAGTGGTCTTAGGAAAATAAAGAGCCTTTTAAACACATCCCTACTCAGTTTCTTCAACCCTACTCAGGTTGAACAACTGTGTAATCCTGGGCAAATCATTTAGATTTTATCTGTAGTATATAATGCAAGATCCTGCAAAAATACCCCCAGTGACTTTGAATGAACTGTGAGAACTATTTTTTTCCTCATCTCACTGAAACTTTCAGTTTTTGTAAAGCTGGGACATATCACATAGATCACATGGTACTGGAATAATAAACTGCACATTTATCAAATCAGGTATAAGACATCAAACCATTGAAACTCTTGGGCAAGATGTTTTGTTTGGCTGGTTGATTGGTTTGGTTTTGAAAAGAAAAAAAACCCACCTTAATAACAATAGGGAACTTTAGAAAAAAAAACTCTTCTTATTTCTGAATCTGTTTTCCTTAGATGAAATAGAATTCCTTATAAAATTGCAATGTGGAACTAAATGGAATAATCTGTAGATCTGGAATAACGATTTTTTCAGTATTGGTTGTTACACTTCTGCCTGTGTATGCAGAGGACCATGAGTGTGTCAGGGAGGAGTGTAAACTGAACCTGGCCTGGTTGGTTCAATGTGTTTATCAAAACAACTTTGCTGTGTGTTTGGGGAAAAGCAAACTGACCTTGCTGGTCCCTGTGTAACAGGACTGGGAATGTCTGTGATTCTAGTTAGGGACCCTGGTGAATAGCTCTGACTCTGGGGTCAGTCAGAGCAGCCCCAAAGCTTGTTGAGTTTCTATGTAGCCAACAGAGCTGCTGCCATTTCAAGGAGCCCTCGAAAATATTTAAGTGCATCCCATCACAATTCATGAGTCCCTTTCTGTGCCTCCCTGTGGTTGAGGAAGTTTGCAAACTGGGAGTTTGGAAACTGAGAGAACAGAGACAGAAACTGGAGACAGAATGGTTCCCAGGCTTCCACCAGACTCCTGCCATCCCTTCCTTGCCTCTACATGAGACCCCACGGGTTTGGACACACAGGATGTCTTAGAGGCACTACTCCCACAGCACAGATGTGGACAATGCATGGGTGGGGGGAGCTGGGTCTCTTTAGTGCAGTGTGCTGGCAGGAGATGCTCTGGCTGCTGCATGGCTCTGCCGCATCTCCCTGTTGTGACACCTGACAATTGCACGTAGCCCGTGGTCCATCCATTTGGGGCCTAGGGCAGGGGGTCTGAGAGGCAGGTGCTGTGGTAGGGAACAAGGCTGGAGACAAACAAGCAAATGTCAAAGATGCCTGGTAACTCTGCATGGTTCTTGAAGGTCTTGACTGTTATCCTTCAGGAAGAAGGGGGACAGAAGGGGAAGGAGAAGTCACCTCAAGCCAGCGGGAAGGGGCCATGTAACAGCAACAAATTGAGACAGCTCTTCTGTGAAATCCTCATCTGAAAAACATCAATTGTAAATTTACAATGTCACTTTTCCACATTTGCACGTGAATAAATCTGTTGCTTAAATGCTCTGTAGAAAATGAATGAGGCATTTGTGTAAATGTGTGCTCATACTTGAAAATATGAACTAAAAATCTAGGAAGCCTTTGTACACCCACCTTTGCTATCCCCCTTTCAGCTGCTCTGAGGCCCTTTCATAAAGTACCCTTTTTTACTTACAAGAAAAGCATGTATTGTTGCCATGTTTGTGCTCTGGTATTTTTGCTTTGCCTCAGAGGGAATAGCTGCTTTTTGCTAACCCTTCAGCTCAGTGTCTGATGCTACAGTTTTCTTCCCTTTTCATCTCTGATCTTAGATGAGCAGATATCTTAGAAATACATTTCACAATAATTGTAAAGACAGTATAATACACCACAGCAGAATTAGTTCTGGTGATGGTGGTGAGTTATGGGAAGTCCTGTATGCAAGCAAGAAAGCAAACTAAAAAGTTGCTTTTCAGAAGCAGGGAAACAAGTGTTAAGTTGGTCTAAGCAGTTCAGAGCTGGAAAGATATTCTCATTTTGCTCAAATCTCATTCTCTCTATATATATATTGGATATATAAAAATTTAGAGCAAGATAAGGATTTCTCATTTTTTCTATTTTATTGTAGGGGATATTACTTATTGGTTCAAATGCAGTGGTTTCCTTCCAGATGCAAGATATTTTGCAGTTTGAGTAGGAACAGCTTCCATAGGAACAGGTCAGATCCCTGGCTAAATATCCCAGGCAGTTCTTTTAGAATGACATGGTAGTTGTGATACAGGTCACAATTGCATGAGCACTGAAGGCGTTTGCACTCAGTACTTTTGCAAGTAGGTCTCCTTGATGGCTTTTTCAGTGATGCACTATTGCTGTTTAGAAGGCTACTTACTTTCATGGGAAATATTGTGCAAAGTGCTCCGCATCAGTGTTGCCTGATATTTATTTAAGAACAATAAACACCAGTACAGGAATTCAGATCCAAATTCCTCTGAATTTCATGAATATTCCAATCCTGTTTATAATCTGTGCATTTTTTGTTTGTCTCTGGCAAATACCAAAGGCTTTATTTAAGATAGTCTCTTAAATAGTTACCACAATCCTATTCTGAAGAAGTTGCCCGAGAGAAAGTTTCCACATATAACTAGGGGTGTCTGTATAGCCCACACTGACTTGTAAATTGATGTTACGCATGTGATAACTATGCAGTAGTACAGAAGATAATCTGGAATAGTTCAGTCACCATCTCTTGCTAGTTTTTAATTAGTTACCTTAGTTTAGACACTAAACACAGAAAATTATTATCCTTCTGAACTGCTTTTCCTGCTTACTATTTGGCAACCCTAACTTAAATATATGATGCAAAACAGCTCTCTGAAAACTGTTAAAGAAACAGAACTGTCTTAGAAAATTAGCTAAACCTAGTGAGGGTTAAACTTAACTTTTTTTTAAGTGTCATTAGCCCGACCTAGAATTCTTTAATAGATACAGAGCAGAGCAGAACTGAAAGTATTTTTAATTTCAATGCTTTGTATATTTACAGAGGGATTACAACAAACTTCTACACTTTATCTACATTTTAATAGGTCAGTGCGAACATATGAAGTGTATTAAGGTGGACTGACTGACTTATTAAACTTATGTGAATTCGTCCAAGCTCCCAGCAGTTGAATGCAGCAGGGGCTGAGCAGACATGCATGATTGAGGTCATGCATCCAGCCAGTTTGTAAGATGATCCCTCTGTACTGAGCCATCAGCCATCCTTAGCATAGGGGCGCACTCATACAGGCATTCCTGTCAAGTCATCTTGTGAAAGGCTGCTTGCTTCCAGCTTGGCTTGAAAGTGCAACCTTAATAAAACTCACTGAAGCCTGAGAGAAAATAGCAGTTCTGCAGCAGATAGTGTAGGGGAAAGAGACTGGGATATGCATATGCAGCTGACTAAAGCAGGCTACATGCTGGATTGTAACAGAGGAAACAATAAATCTTAACTACTATGCAATAAATATTCCCAATTTTAACTAAGGAAGCTATCCTCACAGTGAAATTAAAAAAAAAATAACAATTTATCCAAGCTTGATTGTTAAAGTGTGCTGCTCCAGTCCTTTTTCCAAAGACTTTTAGGGAAATTAAGAACAAATTTAAAGACAGAGGAAGAAAGACTTTTTCTTAAAGCAGGAAAGGAAAGTAATAATAACATGTCAGTTTTCTTTTCCTTTCCTTTCCTGGCAGCAATTCTTGCTCTTGTAGGCTGTACTAACCAGCGTCGGGGTCCAGAAGCCAGTGGGAGAAGATTTAACCGGGTTCAGCATGGGCAGTGCACCTATACTTTCATTCTGCCAGAACAGGATGGGAACTGTCGTGAAAGCACGACAGACCAGTACAACACAAATGCTCTTCAGAGAGATGCTCCTCACGTGGAACAGGATTTCTCTTCCCAGAAACTGCAACATCTGGAACATGTGATGGAAAATTACACTCAGTGGCTGCAAAAAGTAAGTGTTTCTTTTTTTTGTTTCTCACTAAATGATTTTTGGTGGGGATGTTTATGCTGTTCAAAGTTTTCATTAGTTTCTATGAGAACAGAAGTAATAAGGATTGATACAGTCTTGGCTGTGTAGGAGAGAAATGTTTTAGCCAGAGTGCACACTTTCTAGTGACATTGCTCTTGGGAGCAGAATTTCCTTCACTTTACTGAAAGATGCAGCTTCTTAAGGCTGTTTTTTCAAGAAACTACGGATGTATGTGAGTTGGAGAACACAAAAATTCTCCAGAGAGTCTACTGACAGAACTTACTAAGTATTCTTATAAAGTCTACTTACAGTTCACAGATTCACCTCAGATGTTATGCAGGATACCTGCAACTCTGACAGCAAAAGGGAGCATTTTAAAAAATCAGCATTTAAAGGCAGTGGGTTAAGAATATCATTGTTCCTCCATAAACAGATCCTGTAATGCTATTCTACCCAGCAGATTGCTGGAAAGAAACAGGAAAATATATAGGCATTCACACTTCTAAAACTTCACAGTGAACCTTTTTAACCATGTTGAATACACTGGCCTTGAAACAGCCTGCTTCAATTTGTGTTTGTATATGTGCATTCTTTCCTAGAAAGGGGAAAATGGGTTTCAAGGTGTTGCAGTGACTTAACAGAAGTAATTGTTTTTATGAAGTTTGGTCTGAAAGGCTTAAATATGTGAATAATTTCACTAATATCAGCAGTCCTATTCACCTTAGCATGATTACTCACTTGTGTAAAATTACATACCTTGCATGGATCTTGCCCATGCCTTGGTAAAGAAAATGCTTTGGGGTAGCTGACCAATTAAAATAAATAAACAGTCCATGTACAGCTATTTGTGATATTCCCATTTACTTGCTGGCATTTTGACCTAGTAAAACTTAGAAAATTGCACAATTGAGTGATGCAACTAGTCACATAATATGGTACAAGAAAACAGCTTATGTACCCGTTTGAGAGATACATGATTTAACTCCAACACAAGTTCATACTAAGAATGACCACAAATAAAACTCTAATGAAGACTCTACTAGCTGGGCTGAAACTTCATATTAGCATAGTTGCTGCTAACCTATCTCATGGACAAGTTTTGTTTCATCCAGACAATACATATGACAGAAACATGTTAAAAAGCATATACAGTCACCCCCACCCCCCAACTCTACTAGAACTTTTAGAGAGGATTTCCTGATTTTTTGGTAAATTTTTTGTTCTCTTGCATATCTGGTTATAGCAAGAGAGAAGATTCTGTGTAGAAAATACAACCAAGCATTTAATTTTTAGACTACTTCCCTCATTTCTGAATGTCTTGATGTGCCTTGGGGAATATAGGGCTGGAAATTAGGGGATGTTTATGTAGAGGAAAATAAATTATTTTACTGTGCCTTGGCAGGCTGAGACAAGCACTAAAAAGAGGAAAGTTGTTTTGTGTTTTTATACACATGTGATTTTACTTGAGGAAATTGCCTGCTGAACCATGCTTCTAAGACTTATTCTGTGTTTGTCCACTAGAGACTGAACTAAGATCACTGTTTCACTGAACATGAGGAAATATGAGTCTCTGGAGTGTGAATGTCTGAGGGTTAGTCCTCTCACACTTTGGAGGGAAGTGATTAAACAGGTAGGAAGCCCAGTGAAAGGGATTTACATTTGAGGACTTTCTTCTGCAATGATTGTAAAACTGGCTGAGGGCAGAACTATCCCCCTCCTCCTTTCCCTCTCAGCCCCCAACCCCCTGCTCCCAGGGGTTTGCATAAAACTGGGATTATGCATGTATCCCCATGTGTCAGTTTTCTTTGGAATGAAAGGACCTGTTTCTCTGTGTGAAGGACCATGTCTCACTCTGAACAAATGAGGCTGATGCAGCTCCTTTATAGCATCTCTGAATACTGAATTTGCTTTGTTGCTGTTGCCACTACAAAGCATCTCAGCCATAACTCATTTCCTTTCAAAACATGCATAATGCTCAAGTGTAATGAATATATTACGGAGATATCTCACATCTCATTTTTATACTCTGCATTTATTTTTCCCCCTAAACATTTTACACTAAACAGCATTTTACAATGCACCTGCTGTGAATGAACTAAGGAATAATTAAGAGTTGTAGGATTTTTACTGGAAGAGAATACTTAAAAACAGAAATAATGTTTAAGAATTTTAGAAATAGTCTGACTTACATAAAGGAGCTATGTTTATTACTTCAGGTAATATATATATAACTTTCAGTAAAAATTTACATAGCCAGTATTTGACGAGGTGAATTATTTTCTTAACACTAATGCTCCCCTGTGATATTTAAAAAATACTTACTATGAAATTTTGTAAGAATCATGGCTTGCTTAAATGTAATATTTTAATTTAAAATTGTTATTCTTCAATATCTAAACTACCAGATTTCTAGCAGCAAAACAAGTATACTTTTCTGTAAAAAAGTAATTATTTTTTTCTTAAACTCAAAATTGCTTCTTTGATGATCTACAAGCTTGATTGTAGATAAAAAATGCTCTTGCTCGGGAAGCCAATTACAGGCAATTAAGGCCCAGCCTTGTCCATTATAATTTGCATATCTATAATCAGTGTAACTGGGGTTGTTTGACAAACTAGGGACATGGCAAAATGCTCTGCACAGAAACCATGTGGAAGAAGATGACTTGGTAAACATTTTTAGAGATTTTCCTAGAACTGTTTATTTTAATACCGGATAACTTTCCCCTTTGTTTAAGCTTGGGTTTCATTTCTGCAATATGTTTATCCTGATAGTTCAAAACAAACAGTTCATCACATTTTCTCTCTTGCAGTAACTGTCTGGCTCACGTGACACTCTTTGGTATTCAGTTGCAGTGTCTAAGTATTGCCAAAGAGGAGTTACATGAAATGTTATCATCATGTCTTGCTTAGGAAGTTGCTGTTGGCTTGCTGAACTTACAGTATTGATGAAGTCGGTGTACATTCAGGATAGCTGTATAGATGAGTGTTCCATATACTTTTCCTGCAATCTAAATGGCAGTAACAATTGTTATAACAGTAAAAAGTGATTTTTACATGATCTACTCTTTCTTTTCTTCTTGCTCATTATCTAAGCAGAATACCATAAAAGTTTAAAAATACTGATTAATGATAGTATAGTATTAGAAACTAGCACATACAAGTGTTCCAAGTAGGTAGCTACACTTAAACTAAAAAAAAGAAGCTTCAACTCACTTCCTTTCCCTTCAAAGTGCCTGTGCTGTTTTTTACCAGCTACAACTGAGGAAGTATGAAATTATGGTCTGAATTCAGTTATTAAAGAAAGAAATTATGAGCAATTTTTCTGGGATATACCTGTAACCATTTGACAGTTTAAAGTTTATTCTTGCAATGGTTTTGATAAATTATCTTTTGTGGAATTTTTTGTGGTCTTTGTAGACTTCCTCATTTTGCAACAGTAACAACACAAGTGCTCACCTAGGTTTTAAACAGGTAAGTGATCTAGGTTTTGAGGGGGCTAGTCATTATATTGAAGAGCATGACAGTTGGAAAGACTGGTGCCTGTCACTGTGTGCTGTGGCTCCACTGAAAGTCTGCCCCTTTGTGCTGTCTTTCCCATCAGGGTTTAACTCCTGTTTCCTGCAATGAAATATAATTTGCTTATATGTGTGGAGTGGCTGAATTTTGCTTTGGATTTTATATGATTTGCTGAAGATGGGAAAATCCCTTACATGTCACTCATGCTATGAAGCTGAGTGAAAATGTGACAGAGCCTGCCCTGAATAGGACAGATCTAAAGAGCTGTAATAATGTGCTATTAGGCAAATTTATATTAATATAAAGATGGAGATGGTCATGGTGTATGTGAAAATTTTGTCATATTAAGAAACCAATTTTCCCTAGTTGAACTATCACAAGAAATGGCAAAATTCCATTTTATTTATGATTGTGTTTAATTGGGCATTTTGCAATGTAACACATGACTAAGAGGTCACATGATATTTGGATGTTAAGTGCAACCAGGGGATGTGTGATGAACTCCTGCTAACTCTCACAAACAAAAGGTGGTCATTGGATTTGGAATCTGCTATTCTGCATTACTAACACAGCTGTGTAACGAGTGGCTTTCCAGTAAATCTTTCCTTTTCCAAAGTAGATCAGAGCTAAAAGAAAACAGTAAGAAAGTTCCATCCAACACTGGGCACTAGCTTCCTGTTTGGCATCCAGCTCAAACCTGTATTTATTTTCTAGACACAGAGGCTGTTTACAATTTTGGGTGCTCTTTTCTGCTTTGGAATCAATGAATTCTCATATCCAAGGCTGAGCCTCATCCTAGTGATATTTGAATTGCAGTTCCCACAAACATTTTGTGAAACAAAGGGTGAAGTACAAATTTGTGAGATTTCTTAGTGTTCTACTTAATAAGCAAGTATCTACGTATAAAAGCCAAATTTAGGGAGTAAAAATAACAAATAACTTCATGGAAATAATTGGGCTCCAAGAAAATTAATGTTTTAGTGTAAGTCCAAAATTGTTTATATGCCCCCAAAAATTTATTGGCCAAAAATATTCCTCCTTTTCAAATCTTTATTAGTCAAATTGCTCAAGTCCTTGGAATATTCTGATGTGCCCGCAAGAAAGAGGCTAGACTTCAAATGTGGAAATGCCTGAAAGCTTTCAATTATTGGGGAATAATTTCTTTGGCAATTAATTTTTTTTAAGAAGCAGAAGAATCAGGGAAATAGACTGAAGGACAGTTTCACATGTTGCCACATTTGGTAGCAAATTGCTTAAAAAAATATTTCCCATGCTTGGAGGGAAGGCTTTATCATAATGCTCAGTAGGACCTGAATGTGTTTATTTACAGTGATGACAGCCATAATTAGGAAATTTCTGGTAACAATAAAATATTACATTTATTAGTCATCAGAATTATCCAACCAAGATACCCAGTGGGAGATCTCATTTGGAGCACTGAGAGCTTTTTAAATGAAACTGATATACACTAAATGGCATGTCATTTTGAGGGTGCTGAGAACTCATTGTTCCCATTCCATTATGTGGTTTGGAAGCCACCTACTTCACAGTGCTGTGTGCCCTGGAAAAAAAGGAAAAAACAAAGCAAGTGGGGGAAAAGTAATAAGGTTGGGTATGTTAGGCCTGCATCATCCCACCCAAACTTAGAATTATGGAATCACAGGATCATTAAGGTTGAAAAAGATTTCCAAGGTCATCAAGTCCAACCTTTGACCAAACATCACCATGTCAACTAAATCATTGCATTAAGTGAGACGTCCAGTCATTTCTTGAACACGTCATGGACAGTGACTCCACTAACTCCCTGGGCAGCCCATTCTCATCCTTAACCGCCCTTTCAGTGAAGAATTTTTTCCTGACATCCAACCTGAACCTCCCCTGGCACAGCCTGAGGCCATTTCCTCTTGACTTGTCACTTGCTGCTCTGGAGAAGCAGCCAACCCCCACCTCACTACAACCTCTTTTCACGTAGTTGTAGAGAATGATAAGGTCCCCCATCAGCATCCTTTTCTCCAGGCTAAAAAACCCCAGCTCCTTCCTTTGCTCCTCATACACCTTACACTTTAGACCCTTCACCAGCTTTGTTACCCTTTTCTGGACCCATTCCAGCCACTCACTGTCCTTGAATTGAGGGGCCTGAAACTAGACACAGCACTTGAGATATGGCCTCCCCAGTGCCCAGTACAGAGGGACAATCACTGCCCTGCTCCTGCTGGCCACACTATTGCTACCACAGGCCAGGTGTTATTGGCCTTCTTGGCCACCTGGGCACACACTGGCTCATGTTCAGCTGCTGTCGACCAGCACCCCCCAGGTCCTTTCCCACTGGGCAGCTTTTCAGCCACTCTACCCCAATCTGTAGCAATGCAGGGGCTTGTTGTGACCCAAGGGCAGGACCCAGCACTTGACCTTGTTTACCCTCACACTGTTGGCCTTGGTCCATAGATCCAGCCTATCCAGATCCCTCTGCAGAAACTTCCTACACTCCAGCAGATCCACTCAACTTAGTGCAGTCTGTGAACTGACTAAGGATGCACTCCATCCCCTCATCCAGATCTTTGATAAAGTCATTAAACAGGACTGGCCCCAATACTGAACCTTGGGGACCTCATGAGTGACTGGCCACCAGCTGGAAGTAGCACCATTCACATTCACACTCTAGGCCCAGTCTTAGAGTCAGTTTTTAACCTAGCAAAGAATGCACCTGTCCAAGTCATTGGCTGCCAGCTTCTCCAGGAGAATGCCAATTACCCAAGATAGTTTTTTCATTGCTGTGAGGAATATCTTAGTGCTGTGTCATGGGAGAGTAGCAAGCCCAGAGGAAGATTCAGCTGTCTGAACTGTCCTGTGGAAGTTTCTGTTTCTCTTCACTGACCCCAGGAAAAATCCCAAGCAGATCACTTCCTGATTTAAATGTATCAATTAAGTGTGATGGATTCAAGATTTACTTCTGTCCATGTCTGTAGTATGGACTTTGCTTGTGACTGCTAGGAAATTGCAAACTTTAAGTATTCTGGTTTTCCTTTTCTAATACAGATATAGCACTTCTATTCAATTTCGCATGGCTGTGGGGAGGCTTAATATGTTATTTTTTGTGTTGCTTTTGGAGTCTTTCTGGTGGAAGGTATTTTGTTCTCTTAACAGTTTATGTATTATAACAATGTTTCCAATATTTACAGAAAACTGTGAGATTAAAAATCTTTTGGAAGGAAATTGCTTTTGATATAAGTAACTAAAGCATTTCATAAAAGATAACCAGATAAATACAATGAACATACATCCATAAAGCCAAGAATATCTTGCAAGTTGCAGTTGAGTAAACGGGTTATTTGTGTCTTGCTCACAGTCAGAATAATCCTCATTCTTGCAGGGTTCTTAAAACCCATCAAGCAGCTGCTGCTTCAGCCTGTATCCATCTAAAATGCAAGGGACTGAGTCTTGTATGGATTCTCATGAAGACCAGTGAGGATTACCTTGTTTTTCAGAGCTACTGTTAACAAAAATTTGAATAAACTTGTTATCAAAACTGGGGTAATTTGCATGACCTATCACAAGCAAAATCTGAAAGGTGAAGATACTTAACAGTCTACTTGTATTAATCTCAATTTACAGTTCAGCTTAGTTCAGTCTTATTCTCTATGTTTGCAACAATTGCAGACAAGACAGAGCTTGTAAATGAGGACCTTCTAGAACCAGTATCATGGTTTAACTGTGCTGTGAACTCATCTTTAACACCAGCAGCTCAAGTGTCTTGAATAAACAGTCCTGGTGTAAAAGTCTTCCCAGTAGCATAAGAATTTCCTCTCTTGTTAAGGAGTTGAAGTTTGATCAGGAAAAGGAAATTGAAATAGTTTCATATTTCATAGGAAAAGACTTTTGCTTATGAAACAAGCTGTACTTTAACACAAGGTTATTCTTGTGCAACCACATGTGCATATTTTAGACAGTTTTATGAAACACCAGAGTGGTGAATATTCACCTGGAAGGGTAACTTAGAAATGCCATAAATTGTTGCACATTTGCACTGCATTCTCATTAATATTTCTTTACAAAAGTCAAGATTCACTTTTCATTGCCTTAGTTAGGAATCAGGCTAATCTAAGTGTAAGTCACTATTCAACTGCGATTAGAATTTTAATCAGGGACTTGCACCAGTTTAATTATTCCTGTTTAAAACTGATGCAAATCAAACTTGTGCAGCTTTCTTGTCTAAACAAGACCTAACAGCGAGTTACACTCAACACTGAACAAGCATATGGTGCAGATGATCAAAGCAGGACAGGTATAGGGTCAGCTGGAAAGATGCTCAAGTTACACTATATAAATGGTTTGCTTTCAGATTTAAACCCAACCAACCAACCAAAAAATTGTTTAAGATTATGCTGTGATTACTCAGAGGATGTCATATAGAAAATCAGTATTCTAGGCCATGGAGGTACCTGACTGAAAGAAATTTCTTATACTTCCTTGACTAGCTTCTAGGAGGAGAAATGGAAAAAAACCCCAAAAATATCCAAACAAACCAGTAAGAAAAGGGTAATAGTAATAGAACTATGTTACTTTCATGGTGGAATAGCTGTGTCTTTAGCAAACATACTTTAAAGGTCTGTTATATGATAGTACATGGTCCATCTTAGGATCTGTGTTACTATTCCTTTCTTAAAGGAGAGACAAACAGGCTGAAAATCCATGTAAAATGTTGCAGTTGGAAAAATCTGTGTAGATCTATGAGTAAAAAATAGCTGATGAAAACTCTCTTAGAAGACTGCAGAATTCCGCTCCCTTTGACACCTCACTCTGCTGCCTAAGTGTGTGCACACATACACACATTTTGATTTTTGGAGTGTTTGGTGTTAAGGTATATGGAAATCTGTTTCTAGGTGTTGTGTCTTAAATCCATTCTCATGTTTTATACCAGTGTACCTCTGTCAATCTGTTGTTCTCCTCAAACTGACCTGTAGGCTTAAAAAGGTGAGTTGGTAACAAGACGAAACCTTGTTTATTGTACACACATTAATTCTGTGTGAAGGATTCCTCAAATGAATTTCTGAAAAAATATTTTACAAAAGTGAGTTTATTTTTCCTTTCCAGAATGCATAAGAAGCAAGAATTTTCATATATTCTGGAAAAAATATTGGACTTTTGTTCTCCCGATCCTAGGCACATTTCTGTCCTTACATGCCCATAGACAAACCTGATTGTTCTTTATGCATGCATGACATCTGTTTCTTTAATAGGAAATGACATAAGCATATAGCTATAATTTTTCATCACTTCTTCTGGGGATTTTTATTTGTAAATTCTTGCCATTTGTCACGTTGTCTCTAGTTGTCTTGTTGCAAATAGAAGTACTGGTCATTACTTCTGACATATGAATGTATGGAAAACCAAAATTCACTTGTTCCAGTTAGCCGAAGTTTCTTCTGATTCTGTTCTGCCTGAGAATTTAGGTCCTGGTATTCTTTCTCCTCCTTTTGTACCAAGGAGGCTTGAGAGATTAGAGTAGAGGTAGGATAAACTGTGAGCATCCCTGCCAGGATGAAATTAAGGCAAGACTAGAGAACGGTGGGAGAAAATTGGGAGTATGAGCAGACAACCTTAGAAGGTAATTTGTCTGTTTTTGACAAAATGGCTTCTTTCACACTAGAACACAGATTATCAGATTGGTGCAAACCAATTCTGAATCTAAAAACTGTTTCTGCTGCAGGCTGATGTGCTGTTTATAGACTGAGCCTGCCTTCTTTCACATCTAAATTTCCCTTAAAAGCTTCCTGTATGCAAGAGATTTTTCTTCAAAGATACTGTTTAAGTTACAAAACTTGAGTCTTAGGGATAACACTGTTAGGAGGCGAGACTTTTAGTTTCCTGATCTGTGATCCACCAACCTAAAACTGCAGAGGGATCTTGCAAGGTTTCAAAGACAAAAGCACAGAGTTTGAGGCACATGAGTCCTCCTGCCCACTGTTTTAAATGTTGACGCAAACTTTGAGTTATTACTAATGGCTCTTCATTCTTCAAAGTGGGACTCTTATGTGCCAGCTGTAGGTGAAAAAAAATCTGATCTTGATATGTAAATTTAGTATTTTGAGATGTATTGAATTTTTCACCTTTAATACACTCCAGATCCACAGAACGTATTTTAAATACCCACAAAAATCAAAGGAGAAGTCCTAGTACAATCTTTAGAAAGGCTTTTACATTTATCTGCAGGACTGTAGTGGACTTGTCTGCCCCCTGGATCATATTATTTATGAATGTTCTAAAGTTGTCAGCCTATGTTTATAAAAGTGTATTTTTTATTTTGGAATCTCTTGCCTGCAAATATGGTCTTGCACAGTGGAGATTTAGGAAAAAATAATTTAGTTGTTTTTAATTTTTTTTTTTGTTTTCTTTTTCTAGGCAATGTATTGAATGAGTGTTTGAATTTGGATTAAACCACCCATGGTTCTATTTAATAGTGTTGATTTTCACTTTCATACATTCAGCTTTGAGTAGCTTTTAGCAATGTTTATCTTCTGGGAATTTTAGTTCTCATTCAGAAGTCTTTTAAAGAAAAAAGAACTGTATTAAATAAATCTCTTTTTTAAACTCTGCCATCAGATGAGTGTATGGGTAACAGTGAGGATGAATAACAGCATCATTTACACGTCCTTCTCTTCTCGTTTCTGAGTCATGCATTTGTGTCTCAAAAACACAACAATCTTCAAATAATTATCTCACTATCATTGTCAGAGCACTACTTCTAAATTTTTTTAAAATTGAGAAACCTATGTAGAAATTACTCAATATTTCTGAAATCTCAAAGAAATGTTTCATATACAACCTATTTCCCTGTTCCCAAAAAACTCAAAGAAGACTGCTGCAGCCTTCGAAAATTGGGCATTCATATGCAGATAAAAGTACCTGAAATGAAGCTTTAGGATCACTGCCTTTTTCATTTAAGTATTAAGTATATTTATTTGTGTCATAGTTAAATATTTACCCTTCACAGTCTTAATTAATAAGGAAATTCCTGTAGCCTTATAGGCCACATCAGCAAGTCAACACAGTAATGGGAAGTCCCCAAACCACGATGCCTTTAGTGTTGTGCCTGGAATTTTGAGGATCTGCTTAGAGGGAAAATTGCTCAAAGAGGTGATCTAATCTCTTCCTGAATGAATTATTCCCCTTTGTTCCTTGGCTAAAACTTCATACTTCACTCCTTGTGTGACTTACCATAGCAGAGATAAATGGTCAAGGGCTACCTATCTTTCCTGCGTCACTTCTCTCCTGTCAATGGGAAAGGCCATCAATGCTCTGCTAGGAAGTTTTTCTGTGCTGCTATTTTTGTGTGAGGAAGATATGGACTGTAAAATTCTTTATCACTTTAGCCTGTTAAATACAGAGGCGATGATTAAGGCTGTTTCTCTTCACATTTTTCTTGAATGATCCAGTTTGATGTCTTGGCTTTTCAAAGGATTCTGGCTGATGCAATATTCTTTTGTATATTCCTCTGACATCATTGACCTCCATAACATCCCAGAGCTCAACCATTAGAGTCTCTGCCTTCATGTCAGTTGTTAAAAGAACTATTTTTACCTGTTACAATACCAAAGTTTTATGCAGGGAAGCATAAGCAAGACAACTGTATTTGCAGAGGCACACATGGGAAGAGGAATTTCCCATGTACCACATGGTTATCATTAAAGGTAAAGGATGATTACAGCAGAATTAATACAATAATCATTGGCAAAAAATAAATTTTATCATTTGATCTTCTTGATGACCCAGTTTCTAACTGTGGACTATTGGTCTAGGAAGGGTTAGCTCAGGGAAAGTG
The DNA here is from genome assembly GCA_013400735.1 of Pomatostomus ruficeps. NCBI lineage: Eukaryota > Metazoa > Chordata > Aves > Passeriformes > Timaliidae > Pomatostomus > Pomatostomus ruficeps. Next base: position 67,768 of record VYZT01043132.1, read on the forward strand.
TACGGAACCTGGAGAAATATTGAAAACTCTAAATATAAGGTGGGAGGTGAGGGTGGTGCTTCAGAGTAAGAAGTTTGATGATTTGAGCTTAATAGAAAGTTTGATTAAAAATCCACAGGAAGGGTAAAAGTTGATACAATCCACAAACTTATGACTGCCAAGGTACCAACCTGTCACTAAAGTACACACAATGAAATACCCTGTCCTCAAGTGACAGAAAAAACTGAGAAATTACTCTGGTATACATCACTGTGTTCAGTAAAATGTCCTGAAACAATGTAGATGTAAACTGTTTACTGGTGTGTTGCCTTACAAATGTCATGATACTGCCTATTTCAGCAGTAGTAAAATCTGCTGAAGAAAACTCATCACACTTAAAATATTTCTTTTTTTAAAAGAACAGAAAAACTATTTTTCAAAATTTAAGAATATAGGAATGAGTAAGAGAAGATGCTCAGCAGCAAGCTTTAATGAGGAAACCAGGAATTCTTCAAACTTTTCTGGTTTTCAAGGTATCTAAAATGCACATGATCCCAGGCTGAGATGCTGAATGGACCCAAGATACTATGTGGGGCATTACACATGGTAACTAATGTGTCGCTTTGTCACCAGGAATCAGCTATCAATGATAACCTCAAAAATAGTGTTTGCTGCTTCTGACCATTAAGTGAAGAGACAATTTACTAGCATCAAGCAAGCACCTTGGAGAGTTTGTGATGAGCTAGAAGTCAGGAATACTGGAAAGGTGTTTGCCCAAATTCATCAACTTTAAATTTTGCAAGATCTAAAAACTTGACCCCAAGTGCATCAAGGGTCCTTTTTTGAGTTGATGGCACTCAAATTTTTCATGAGGCAAGCTTTAACCATGTAAAATAAATTGTTTTAATTGCATCATTGGCGTGTTAGCACATGGACATAGCTACTTTTCATATACTTCAACAGGAGGTAGAACTGAGTTGGAATTCCTCTGTTACACTAAACCAACATGTGTATATTTTATTCTTTTGGATAAGTGGATGACAATGAGAAGTCCAGAGACTTTCTATAGAGAACATTGACACAAAAGTTCAAAGGATCAAAAAAAAGGAGAATTATAATTCCTCGCACAGTTTACCTAGAGGAATATGTGACATTAATTACTTTTTTTTTTTGCCAATGTATGATAACCATTACAGCACATGCTGTACTAGCCACTATACAGAGCAGGAATAATTCAATGTATAATTGTTTATTCAACATGTTTATATATTGACTTTCAAAATGAAATGAATGTACCAACATTAAAAATAGTTTTAAAATTAAACACAGACTGAAATAAAATAATTTGTGTGAAATTCAGTTTTTAAAGTTAGGATTAGTGATTGCATTTCTTTAGTGTTAAACCATTAAGACAAAAAAAGAATTTGTCATGTTCTACCTTAATACCCTCCACATAGAAAACTACCTTACAAACCCTCAAAGTGAGGAAAAAAAAAGAAAAAGAAA
>VYZT01043133.1:0-19939 GCA_013400735.1 Pomatostomus ruficeps
ACGATGGAAAGAACCCACGGGTGCTTTTCCCTCTGTGAGGGGAAAAAAGAGCAGGAAAAGGCCTTGGGAAGAGGGAAGCTTACGATGGAAAGAACCCAACGGGCACTTTTCCCTCCATGACGGGGAGAAAAAGAGCAGGAAAAGGGCCGTGGGAAGAGAGAAGCTTACGATGGCAAATCCTTGGCAGCTCGGAGCCCCCAGCCCTTCTTCTCGGTCAGGATCACCTCCACGTCCGCGTGCTGCTTCTTCTGGAAGCGCCGGTTGGAGCAGTAGTCGCCGTTGGGGCACCGGGAAGAGCTGAGGGAAAAGAAAAGGAACAAATCAATTCCCAGCGGGAAAACGGCGCCAACAGGACCGGGCTCAACGGGAAATAAATCCCAAATAATCATCATGAATTCCTTGTGAAAACTCCCGATGTGGCTCGCTATAAAAAGCACGCCCACGTGACCGTCAGCGTGCAAACGCAGATCGTTTATTTCTGGAAAATAAATTTATTTCTGGAAGATAAAAACATTTGGGGATGCTGATCCTGGTTTATTTCTCCATCAGGGCATCGCTGTGCGGTGAACGGGGCTCTTCTCCCCGTGTTTTGGGGGTTATTCCTTGGGGATATTCCCTGCCCTAGGTCTGGGCTGTGAGATAAAAGCAAAAATTGGGATTCTGCCAGGAAATTCCAACCCTTCCATGTGCTGGGGGGAATTCCACCAAGCATCCTGTCCATGCCTCCAGCTCCAGGGAGCAGCAAATCCAGGAGGCTGTGAGGGCTGATCTCCCACAGATCATCCCAAGATTTAAATCCTGGAATTGTCTGGGCTGGAAGGGATCATCCCATTCCACTCCCAAAGATTTAAATCCTGGGATGGTCTGGGCTGGACAATCTCATTCCACCCCTAAAGATTTAAATTCTGGAATGGTCTGGGTTGGAAGGAATCATCCCATTCCACTCCCAAAGATTTAAATCCTGGAATGGTCTGGCTTGGAAGGGATCATCCCATTCCACCCCCTTGCCCTGGACAGGGACACCTCCCACCATCCCAGGCTGCTCCGAAGGTCCCNAATGGTTTGGGTTGGATCATCCCATTCCACCCCCAAAGATTTAAATCCTGGAATGGTTTGGGTTGGAAGGGATCACTCATTCCACCCCAAAGATTTAAATCCTGGAATGGTCTGGCTTGGAAGGGATCATCCCATTCCACCCCCAAAGATTTAAATCCTGGAATGGTTTGGGTTGGAAGGGACCATCCCATTCCAGCCCCTTGTCCTGGACAGGGACACCTCCCACCATCCCAGGCTGCTCCAAGCCCCATCCAAGCCCTGAGCCTTTCCAGGGATGGAGCAGCCACAGCTCCTGGTGGCAGCTCCGAAGGTCCCTCCAGGCCAGCACAGACACTTCCCAGGAACTCCCGGTTACCCCAGGGATTCCCAAACCATCTCCAGGGATCCCTGCTCACCACTCGATCATCAGCAGGCGGTTGAGGCAATCCTCCCCGCAGGCCACCTCGCCCTGCGCCCGCTCCTCCTTGGACAGAGGGGGACACTCGCACAGCATCCGCTTGATGTCCCGGTGGGATTTGTTCTTCTTCCTGGGGGAGCCAAGCCAGGGGAATACCGGTGAGACGGCAATTCCTCCTCAAGGAGGAACTTATCAGCAGTTATTGGAAAAATTGGGAAATTTTTCCCAACGAGAACGTATGGATTGATAACCCTGGGATAGGGAGGGACGGGAATAACCACGGACACTCAGCTTGGTGATGATAAAAGGTGATTTTTAGAAGAGAATTCCCAGGATATTTGGCTGCTTTTCCTCACTCCTCCCTGCCCATGCTTATTTGGACATCCATATTTTAATAAGGAAAATTAGAGTTTGGTTACTTCAGCCTCTGCTTTGAAATCAAGTAAGAGGATGGAAAAGAGGAGAAAATCGGATTTAGACAAAAGGCATCCACTGATTCTTATTTTAGCTTCCATGAAGGATTTGGGGAATGCTCTGGAGCGTGGATCCCAACAAAGCAGAAAAAATCCATAAGGAAAAAAAATGATGTTATTTCAAATGATGGCCCTTAGATCTAAAAAAGCTCCTCAAGTGACAAAGACATGGAAGCAACCAAAACCCTTTGGAAAAGCACCTGGTTTGTCCGAAACCTTAACAGGATCTGGGAAAGCTCTAAAAAAGGGTAGAAATAAATCAACTTTTCCCTCAGATCCTCCCATTTCCCAAGTTTTCCCAACCCCTGGGACTGTCTGGGGGACTCTCTTAGGGGTGGCTTTGCTGGATGTTGGGAATGATGTATCCCTGTCCCTCCCTCCAAAGGATGCCAATCCGGCCGTGAAACTCCACTATCCTGGGACTACCCGGGAATTAAATCCCAGGAATGAAACCAGGGATGAAGCAGCTCCTACCTCTCGGTCAGGTAGACGTTCTCCTCGATGAGGTCGAAGTAGCAGGGCATCTTCCCCTGCTTGGCAAACTCCTTCCAGCGCTGCGGGTCCCGGAAATCGTCCATGATGCACAACCTGCCCACCATGGAGGAATCCTGCGGCGCCGGCTCCACCACCGGCTCCCCCTCCAGCTTCCCCTTCCTCTTCTCCCCGGAGTCTCCGTCGCTCTCCGAGTCGCTCTCCAGCTCCGGGCGCCGTTTTTTTGGTGGGCCGCGTTCCTTCGCATCGTTCTTCTCCGAAGCTTTCGCCTCCTCCTTCTTCTCCCCGCCCGGCACCGGCTCCTTGGTGGAATTGATCTCGTGAGCCTGCACCGAGCCCGTTTCCTTCTGCCCGGGCGGCTGGGATTTTCCGGAGGGGCTGGGGAAGCGGGGCTTGCACTCCTCATCCCAGCGCTCGTCCTCTTCGTACTCCTCGTGGTCTTCCGTGAGGGAATCGGGCACCTGCCCCTGGATCCGCTCGTAGCTGACCACGGAGGGCCTGCTGGCCGCCCTGGCGTCCCAGTAACCGTTGCCTTGCCAGTAGCTCTGGGAGCTGGGATAGGCCCCGGAGCCCGGCTGGTAAACGTAGCCCGAGTACATCCCGAAGCTGCTGTCCGGCTGCTGGTACGTGCTGCTGGGCTTTTCCGTCTGGGAAAACTCCCAGCCCACGGCGCCCATCTCCTCCGGAGCGCGGAAACCGTCCAGCCTGGAATATCCTCCGAGGTTCAGCCCGCCCTGCCCTTGCCGGCTGTCGGGTTTGGAGGAGCTCATCTGGTGCCGGGAGGCGTCGGCGCTTTCCAGGCTCTCCGGGATGCAGAAGGGCTGCTCCTCCGGCCGGACCATCGGTCTTCCCATGGCCACCACATCCGGCAGCGCCATCCTCTCCTCGGCGCCGCCTTTCCCGTGGCAATCGGCCGTCAGGTCGGCCTGGCTTGTGCTGTCCACGCCGTCGCTCTGCGCCTGGCACGGGTCCGCCCGCAGCTCCTCCGGCTCCTTCCGGCTCGGCTCCGTGGAAGTTGCCGGGCTCTTCTCCATGCCCCTGGGAGAACACCGGCTCTCCGCCTGGGAACCGCCTTTACTTCCCAGGTTTTCCGGCCTCTCCTCGTAGTAGGGCCGGCTGGGCTCCGGCCGCTCGTCGTCCCAGTGGTCGGAGAAGCGCCGGCTGCTCCGGGAGGAGCCCGGGCTGTTCTCCTCCATGGCTATGGTGGAGTTCTTGGGCACCACCACTACCGACTGGAGCCGCTTCCGTGGCGTCCCGTCGTCAGAATCCGAGTCCTCCGTGTCGCTGTCCTCGCTGCCCCCCTCGCTGTCGCTGTCCCCTGTGTCGGAGTAATCGTCGTGGCCGGCGGGAACGAATTCCGCGGCGCTGCCGCTGCTGTCGCACGTCGGGGCTTGGGTCACCATCTCCGTGTCCTCCGCGGTGACGATGACATCGGAGGAGGGATACAGAGCGTCCGGAAAAGCCGAGGCCACCAGGGGCTCGCTCCCCTCGTCCCTCTCAGCCGAAACGCCGGGACACTGAAACCTCAGCTCATCCAGCTCGGCTCCGTCGGTGGAAACGGCGCTTTCCTCCACGACCTCCCTGCCGCGGCGCTCCAGCGGCACTTCCGAGTAGTAGGAGTGTTCGTTCTGGAACGCCGACTTGCCTTTCGCTGAGCCGGGATCGACATGCGGAGCATCCAACTCCAGCACCTCCTCTGCTTCCGAATGCTGGAGCGGCTCCTGGCACACGCCCGGCGGGGGCACGTCCCATTTGGAAGAGACGCTTTCCTCCGGCGCAGGATGATCCGAGTGGAGCCTCTGGGAACAGCCGTCCTGGGAGGAATCCCTGCTCGAGCTTTCCGCTGCCAGGCTGATTTTCTGGGAAGGGTGGCCGTGCTCCTCCTCGCCGGCAGACCTGGGATGGGAATCCTCCGTGCTCTCGTAGCCGCACGTCACCGTCTGCGGCTCCACCTGCACGTCCAGGAACGTCTCGGACGTCACCTTCAAATCCGCCGGCTCCGCTTCGATCTCCACTTCCGAGTGGTACAAACCGGGCGTGGCGTCATCGGAAATGTAGCAGAAAATGGGTTCTTTGGTTTTGTCACACGGGGTCACCTCCTCATCCAACATCTTCAGGACAGCTTTTGTGGGATCTAGATTCGCGACAGGGACGGGGGCGGCTTCCTCCGGCTGCTGTAGCTCCGGAGCTTCCGCTTCCCAGAACAGGCTGTTGCACTCGCTGGACTGGACCCGGGAATCGTCCGGCTCTTGCTCCTGGGACACATCCGTGCTCTCAAACCCATTGGATGGTGACGGATACGACGGGCTCGTCTCCGCGGCGGGCGATGCTTCCGACTGACCCGGGCCGTCGTGGTCAGAGGATGCGGCGACGCTCTCCGCTTGGGAGGCACTGGAAGCTGCCGGACCCTCATCCCGCCCCTCCGGGGAGCCGTTCACGCTTGATTCCGTGGGGAAACACGTCCTTGAGGGATCGTGTTGTGCCGTTAGGAACGTTTCTTGCTCCTTAACACTGTCGTGGCATTCGTCTGCTGCGAGCTCCTCGGATTTCGAGTTCGCCAAACCCGCTGTGGACTCGTCGGCCTTCGGCAAAGCGGGCGAATCGCCGAGCTGATTCAACGGAGAAAGCGCCTTTTCCCTTTCCAACCTTTTCGCACTGGACACCCTGATCTCATTGTTCTTTACACAAGAGGTCTCTAAATCTAGAGAATTAGACTTGGACTTGATTTCTTCGATCGATTCTGTACAACAGAAAGAACTCTTAAATTTATCAGGCTTTGGTGCGGGGGCCTTGGAAGGGGTGGATTTATAGCGGGAGGAATTCACATTACTGTCGGGCTTGGAATGGGACGTCCCCTTCCGATAGCCCAGTTCATCGAGGGGAGAGCACCTTTTGGATACTTCGCTTTCGGAAGTCCTTTTGGAATCTCGATCCGCTTTCGAGGACGACCTCCCTCTCCTGTCCACGTCGGCGTGAGACGACTCCGCTCTGCTGTCCCTGTCCGACTTGGAGTAAGAGGATCTCGAGTCTCTGTAGGAGGAGGAGGAGTGGGAGGACGTCCGCCTGGAGTCGCTGGACCTGGAATGTGTCCTCCTGTACTCATCCTCCGAGTCCGAGCTCTCCCGCGCCCGGCTGTCCGCGTACGACCGGGAATACCGTGACCGTTCCCGGTACGGGGAGCTCCGGTGGTACCGACGGTCGGAGTCGTAGTAATGCGAGCGTTCCGACCTCGAGTAGGAGGAGCTGGTTCGGGAGCTGCGATCGGAGCGGGAACGGGAATGAGAGCGGCTTCGCCTCCTCTCTCTGTCCGAGCGGGAGCGGGAGGACGAGTACCGCGAGTCTCTGTCCGACTTGGAATAGCTCGAGTACTTCTCATCCCTGTCCGACTTGGAGCGCGACGAGGACTTGCCCGAGTCGTCACCCCGGAGGGACGCGGAGCTCCGTCTGGGATCTCTGTCCTTTTCTGTGCTGGATATCTTCTGCTCGTGCGACCGCTGGCTGGAGGACGTCCTGACGGAGTCCTCGTCGGACTCGGAGCCCTGCGGCGCGCCGTCCGACTGCGAGAACTTCCTCTTGGCGCCCTGCCTCCGGGAGCATGCAGCAGCGCCCTTTGAGCCGTCGGAAACCTCATCCTCCTTCCCAATATGGGAATCTTCCTTCGGCGGGGTTATCTCCGTCTGCTCGGGCGCGGCTGGAGCCACACGCTCCTCCGTGCCGGGCACCGCCGGATCCCGCCTGGCATCCGGCTCCGAGGCCTCCCTTGGCAGCGCGTGGCTCGGCTCCCTCGGCGTGGGGGCTTCGGCTTCGCCGGGCGGCAACGGCAGCAGCGCCGACATTGGCATCACCGGCGGCGCCGGCGGCGGGGCCGTGGCTCCGGGGACCGGCATCGGTGACGCCGGCGGTGGCGGAGGGGGCGGGGGAGGCGGCGGCGTGGGGGGGAAATCCACAGCCGAGGCCACCGGTTCCGTTACCGGTGCTGGGAGTGGTGCCGCCGGAGGCTTTGCCGTGACGTTCAGCAAGTGTTTTTTAAAATGAATCTTCCCCAGTTCTACCTTCGGTTTCGGAGGCGAAGGTTCCTCGGCCTGAGCGGCGGCGTCCCCCGGGTCCAGTTTGTTTTTGGGGTTAAAGTCAGTCGGGAGGGGAACCGCCGGAGGCGCGGGGGTTTCATTTTGTTTCTCGTTTCCCAGAGCGGCCAGGAATCGATTGGGTAAAGTTTTCTTGGTTAAACTAAAGCTGAAAGACACTTTCTGTCTTCCCTGCTCCTCAAGGTTGACCTTGGTTTTGGTGCCTTTGGGGAGGAAGCGGCTCGAGGCGACGCCTTTGAACACGGGGCCTTTGATAAAACCGGCTCTCGGCACCGTCTCCGGTTTGCCCTGCGGAAGAAAAAAGAAGATGCAGTTGGAGGAACCGGATTTTAGGAGGTTTGAACTCAGTTCTGCAGCGTTTTCTTTCAGCTGGTGAATTTTTCACGATGACAAAAGAGAACCCTGGGTCTGCCTTTGGTGCCCGGCCCTGTCCTGAGAAAATCAATTCCTCGGATTTCTCCAGCTTGGAACAAAACCTCCTCTGAGGTTTGCGCTGAGGCTTTTTATCGGACTTCTTAATGACCAAGCTCAAAGCCCTTTCATGATTTAATTCTTATTTTTTACAAGGAGAGAGTTCAGCTTCTGAAGTTAATTGAGGGCAGATCTCGGCTTTTCTGACGCTGCTTCTGTGGCCCCAGGCGACAAAATCTCCTGAGTTAAAGCTTCAAGAAGCTGTGGCTGCCCCTGGATCCCTGGCAGTGCCCAAGGCCAGGCTGGACGGGACTTGGAGCACCCTGGGATAGCGGATCCTGCCCAGGGCAGGATGGAATGGGACCATCCTGAAGGTCCCAAACCAATCTGGGATTCTGGGATTTGGTTCCAGCACAAATCAGACCAACAACAATTACAGCAGGAATTTAAATCCTGTCCTTTCCCACCTCTCCAACAGCCTTCTCCCTGTCAGCACTAATCCCTGCAAATTCCCAGGCTCAGGCCTAGACCGGCATTAATTAACAACTCCCCGGGAATTCCCATCAGGACCCGGTGGTGCACAACGACTCCGTCACCTCTGGATCAACCAAACATTCCACGCTCCACGTTCTTCCCACCAGGAAGTTCCAGCCGCCTCCTGCTCAGGAGTTCAGCACCTTCTGAGCCTAAACCCAGGAATTTTCCGAGCACAACACACCCTATAATCCACCTTTCCAGGCATTTCTTCCCCTGTTTTAAATCCTACTTTAATTCCTATTCATTCCATTCCTATTTTAATTCCTATTTTAATTTTTTTTATGTCCCAGGAATAAAATCCTGGAGAGGATAAAGTGGGAAAAGGGCTTTGTAGTCAACAGTCCCTATCTCCAAAAATCCGAACTGCATCGGAATCCTGGAATTCCGGAATGGTTTGGGTTGAAGGGACCATCAGGATTACCCAATTCCCACTGTCCCAGGCTGCTCCAAGCCCTGTCCAGCCTGGCCTGGGACACTTCCAGGGATCCAGGGGCAGCCACAGCTTCTCTGGGAATTGCTGTCATTACATTTGGTGTGTTAAGCCCAATTCCAATGGAATTCCAAACTCTCCGGAGCCAGGTTTTGCTCCCGTAGCCGTGAGCCCGTTTTTGGCAGCCGGAGCAGCAGTTTCCCGCAGCCCCCTGTGAATTATTAAGGATTTTGTTATCCTTTAACCCATGGAAAACACCACGGAGCTGCCCGGGCTCAAGGCAACCGCGGTAAATGATTAAATGAGACCACGGTGGATTGGAATTCCTGGTTTTTTTGAACCCTGGGAAATGATATATCCCAAAAAATCCTCATTTTGGACACCCTGGGGTTTTGCTGGATCTGCAGCAGCAAACTCCCTTCGCTGTGGGAAAACCGGGATCAAAACCCAAAGCTTTTCCTGGAAATGGGTGGGGTTTATGAGGGGACATTTCAGGGATGATTTTAAGGGAATTTCACGGATAAAAGGGCGCCCAAAACATCAACTCTGGGGAAAAAAAGAGCTCAGGAATGGGCTTCTCTCACAACTCAGAACCTCCTCCCCATGATCCTGCTGAAAATTCCCTGTTTTCCAGGGAATCCACACATTGAAGTGATCCCGGGATTAATCCACAGGTTTACATCAATTAATTAATGGAGAATGAAAGATAAAAGGAACACTACTGAGACCACTTTCCAATTCTAGGAAATTCCTGGATCAATTCTTATCCTGACAATCAGAAATTCCCACTTTTTTTTACTCCAGCCTGGGACAACAGAAGTCAGCAGGTTCCTCTCCAGCCACGCCCTGAAGGATCTTCACAAACCTGAACCCAAATTCTGATCAGGGATTGGATTCTTTAACCGCACCAATTATAAATAACTAATAAATGAATTATCTATAATTATTAAGTAATTAAATTATTAAATAATTCAAAATTATTAAATAATTAAATTATTAAATAATTCAAAATTATTAAATAATAAATTAGTAAATATGTATTTAAAAATATGGGAAATTCAGGGAATCAGCATTTCCGACCTCTCCTTCTTGCTACAACTTCGGTGCCGTTATTTTAATTGTTAATATTTTGATTAAAATCCTCCTAATTTCCAGCACAACAGCTCTGAAATGACGGGAAGAAGGAGGGTTTGGATCAATCCACCTTTTCCCAAACACGGGATCTGCAGAGTTCCCACATTTCCATCCCTCCCCTTCCCACGGCCGATCCAGCAGAGCTGACACATTCCAGGATACTCCCCCCTCACACGCTCGCCCTTCCCGGGATTTTTCCTTAAATAACAGCGATTTGCACAGAACACAACTTCCAGAATTCCAACACCCTGCACAGGGAACTTGGGAAGTGCAAGAGGTGGAAATCACTGGAAAAGCTTTCCAGGAGAAGAGGAATTCTCCTTCCTTCCACGTTTTAGGAGCGTTCCCCAAAACAGAAAAAAACCCGCATCCAAAACGATCCAGAGCCGCCATTCCAAAGCCAGGATATTAAAATCTATCCCAGGCCTCCAAGTTTTCTCTTTTTCCAAAGAAATTCATTGAGTCACAGGCAGCAAAACTCATTATTTTTACAAATTAAGCCCTTAAATAATCAGCACCAGCCTACGCCGAGCTGTGCCACCGCATCCCGTGTGCTCACGGCACGAGCGGTGCTGGAATTACTGCCCGTCTTTCCCAAATTTCCTGGGAATTATTGCCCCTCTTCCCAAATTTACTGGGAATTATTGCCTTTCCTTCCCAAATTTACAATCCCTCTTCCCAAATTTAATGAGAATCCCTCTTCCCAAGTTTATTGGGAATTATTGCCCCTCTTCCCAAAGTTATCGGGAATTTTTGCCCCTCTTCCCAAATTTATCGAGAATTATTGCTTTTCCTTCCCAAAATTAATGAGAATTCCTCTTCCCAAATTTAATGAGCACTTCCTTCCCAAATTTCTTGGGAATTATTGTCCCCTCTTCCCAAATTTAATGGGAATTATTGCCTTTCCGCTTCCCAAATTTATTGGGAATTATTGCCCCCTCTTCCCAAATTTATTGGGAATTATTGTCCCCTCTTCCCAAATTTAATGGGAATTCCTCTTCCCAAATTTATCAGGAATTCTTGCCCCTCTTCCCAAGTTTATCCAGAGGAATCCCAGGAAAGCTCCCGTTTGCTTTCTCCCGCCCCTCAGCCGCTCCGGATTCACGGAATGTCCCCGTCAGCCCCACCCCGCTGCGCTCCCGGCAGATCCCGAAACGTTGGGATCGGTTCCACTCACCTCATTTTCTTCTTCTCTATTGCAATCCAGCCGGGAAAACATGGAAAAAAAAACAGGAGAGAAGGAGTGAACAGCGGGTGGGAACAGGGAATTCGTGTGGATCGGGAATGGGATGGACTTGGGAACGCGGAGGGAGGGAAACACCGACGGCACCCGGACACGGCCGAGCTGGGAGGCTCCAAAATTCCTGGAAAACCCCGCCTGGATGAGGACAGAGCAAACCTTTTTTTGGAGAGAACTCTGGCTCGGTGCTGTCTCCGGTTCTTCCCTCAAAACGGGATTGGAAAAGGGGGATTTGGGGTTCTTCCCGTTGGGATATTTTCCTGAATAACCCAAAGTTTCGGCCTCTCACTGACAGAAATTAAAGGGATTCATAAAGAAATTCCAGGGAATTCCCTGCTCCTCCCAGCACACCTCAGCCAGGACATCGACGCTTCACCCACCCCTCTGGATCTGTCAGAGATTCCCAAATCCCTCTCCAGCCGCTCAGAGCCGGAATTTTCCCACATTTTATCCGCTTCCGAGCCGCAATTTGGTGCTGCTGGGGTGACGCATCCACGGATTTCCCACAGAAACGTTCCCAGATTCCCCCTCCTGTATCAGCTCAACGAGAAATACCCAATTCCGCAGGGAAAAGCCGAAATTTCCCGTTTCAGAGCGTCCCGGACGCGGCAACGGTGCAAGAACCACCCACGTCCCCACTGAAACCGTCGCCAGCCGGGAACTGGGAGCGAAAGGAATTGCTGGGAAGAACTTTTCCCCACAGGAATATTCTCCTGCCCCTCCGGAGGCTCCCATCCGATTGATCCGGACGATCGAAAGGCCATAAATTATTCCCGGAGCGGCGAGAGCGGGGTTTGATTCCGCGGCGGAATCCCGAGCCAGGAATTCTCAACCTGCGGGAATGGGATTTAACGGGGTCGGGCAAGGCAGGAATCCCAAATCCCACAGATCCAGGAGCTCTCCAGGAGCAGGGTTTGGAATTGAGGTTTTCCACTTCAGGATCACCAAAAGAGGAGTTTGGGATTTTCTGGAAGCGCCGCCGGGTTTGGATTTGGGGTTTGTGGGATCAACACTCAGCAAAACCCTGGATTTGATGATTTTAGGATCTTTCCCAACCTCAGCGATTCCAGGAAGATTTTCCGGACCTCCGCAAGCAGGGAATTACAACCCCCGGGGTTTAAAGCAAAAATAACTCTCGATACACAAAAATACATCGTTAATCGGCTGTAATTAACGATTAATCAGTAATTAAAGCTCGTATTTGTAATTAATCACGGGGAGAATTGACGACAGGGAGAAAAGAGCGTCGGGATCCTTCAAATCCCAGAGAAATCCCGCAGGAAAAGGAGAGGAAAGAGATGAGCCCCTGGATCCCTGGAAGTGTCCGAGGACTTGGAGCACCCTGGGATCGTGGGCCTGGATGATCCCATTCCAACCCCAACCATTCGGGATTCTGGAATTCCATAAATCCCAACAAAAGGTGGTGACCTTCCCAAAGGAAGGTGACGAATCCCATTCTCCTTCCCAGTTTCTTCCTTCTCCCTGGATCAAAAAAAAATCCACAAAAATAGAATTCCCGAATTCGGGAGCGCTGCCGCTCCCTCGGGAACCTTTTGCCAAATTCCTCCCACGCCGGGATGGAGTTACATAAAATCCGCCCCGATCCCCGCTCGGGATCCATCCCCAGGCACGATCCAGGGGTTTTCCAGCACTTTTCCAGCTCCGCAGGTTTGGAGCCGTTCCCTCGGCTGCACCTTGATCCCCGCAGGCGCCGAAAATAAAACCGGGATGGGAATTTCCACGGAATTCCGGCACTTTGGGGCTCCTTCCGGGAGGAAAGAGTTGGGAAAATCCAAAACGAGGCTGAAAATAAAACCGAACGTTCGGAGAAGAGGTGAAAACGTTGAAAAAAAAGAACCTAAAAAGCCACAAAATTAACAAAAAAATAAAAAAATAACCTCACCACCGGGAAACTTCACCGCCTTTGATCCGTTCCCAGCAGCTTGACGCGTTAATTTTGTTAAAAACCAAAAATTAGACGCCAATTAAAACCCGGGAAAAGCTTTTTTTAAAGCTAAAGAACCACATTTATATAAAAATTCTTTATATGGACCCGCATTTCAACCAAAATTCATTACCTGAGGTCACATTTTGACCAAAATTCCTTAAACGGAGCTGTATTTTGACCAAAATTCTTCACATTTAAAACTTTTCTCCTCATGGAAATATCCCCAATTTTGTCATGGGAATGTGGATAAAAAAATAGAATTTTCCTGGTGCTTCACCAGCTTGAGCTGGAGGAGATTTTCCTCTTTTTTAAGTGCAACCCATGCAATAATTGGAAATTTTATCCCGGTTTTCCTCGTGCAAAAGGAGCTCAAAAATGCCCTCAGGATTCCAAAGCCTAAAAGACAAAACTTTAGGAGCCTCACGTCTCCTAAATCTTGGGTTTTTTTAGTTTTTTCCCCTCAAAAAGTGGAAAATCTGGAAGCCTGGAGCTTTTCTTATCTAAACATCAGCAGCCTAACAGCCCCGGGAGCTGCAAAGGCCCATTCCCAGCGGGAATTCAGCTCAGGAATTCCAGCCAGGGATCCATCTGAAAGGAGGGGAACCAAATGCAAACCCCTCGGCGGTGTTTAAATCCCAACTCCCGCCTCAGGAAATCGGGATTTAACTGGGATTTAACCGCGTTTTGTTTAGGCTGGGCCAGCCAGAAATGTCCTGGATGCAGCTGGAATTCCGTGGATCGTCTGTCCCCCTCATCCACAGCAGTGCACCTCAGGCGGGAATTTGGAATTCCGACGGGATCCTGAAGCCAAAAGGGGAATTACCCAGGCAGGTTTTACCTTTGGATGCTCCTGCAGAGCTGCATCCGTGGATTTCTGCTGCTGGAAATGCAGTTCCCTGGATGCCGGGGAGGAAATTCCCTCCCTGCTGCTCTCGCTCATTAAATCCCAGAATTCCAGGATGGAAAGGCCCTCAAAGCTCAGCCCTGCCGTTCCCAGCCCCGTCCAACCCGGCCTTGGACGCTCCCAGGGATGGAAAATCCATTTTCTCTGGGAATGCTGCTCCAGTGCCTCACTCCCCGCACAGCCAGGAATTCCTTCCATGTATCAATCCCAAATTTCCCCTCAATTTCCATCCTCCGAGCTGCAGGATTTCCCGGAACACTTGAATTTCCATTTGTGAATTCCAGATGTGGAATAAAACCTAAAAGTGTGGTTGTCCCTATTTTTGATGGAATATTCATGGAATTTCGGGAGGAATTTCTGGGAAATCTTCGGTGGGCTTTTCACATCCCAGTGCGTCCCTGCTCCCAAAAACACTGCACCTGGATCATGGAAAAGCAGGAAAAGAGCTGGGAATGCAACAGAAAATCCTGCTCCTTCCCAAAAAAAAAAAAAAATGGAGAGTGGAAAAGCAAAAGTATTCACGGGAAGAAGGAAAATCCCTGGAAAAAAAAAAATTCCTGTTTAATCAGGAGGTGGAATCCAAGCGGAGCTCTGCGGAAAATGAGGTCAAGGCATTTGGGAATGCCTGCAGCACATTCCCAAATCCAGCTCTCCCGCTTCCCAAAAAAATCCCCAGGTCCTGGTTTGGACATTCCCGCAGAGGTTCTGGGGCTGGAAGTTCGGAGCGAGGGAAGTTTCTCCTGGGCTGGAATAGGAATGAACAGGGAGGACTGGATATTCCAGGGAAAAGAGACAAATATAGGGAAAATTAATAAAAAAATAGGAGGGGCTGAGTGACTTCATTCATTAATTATCCCGTAATTTCTGTGCGGGAATTCCAGCATTTTAGAGAAGTCAAGGAAAAAGATTTAAAAAAAAAAAAATAAAATATCCGGTTTCTCTGCTCCTTCCTTCCCGGAGCTGCCTGAGAATTCCCAAACTCCCCCCAAAATCCTGCTTTTCCCTTTCTGCTCAGGGAAAAGCACCTAAGGAAGAAATTCCACCTGAAATCCCGACGGGAATCAGGAAAAGGGAAGGTGGGAACGGGATTCACCCGGCACAGGGAGGGCGAGGATGAGGATGGGACCCGAAAGAGGGGCACAAATTCCACACTGGAATTCCAAGCAGGGAAGTTGGAAAACCTCCCCATCCTCCGGGAGCAGGGAAGGAGATCCCAGCACAGCTTCCAGAGGCAGCACCTTCCCAGAAATCCTACGGGTTGGGATCCCTTCCTGGGTAATCCCTGCCCCAAATCCCTCCTCTGCCACCACCAGGAGCCATCCGAGGAAAAACCTCCCGGGGAAATGGGAATTTCAGCTGCGTTCTCCCAACCCAACGCACTTAAATCCCGAAATCTGGGAACATCCCTGAATCCCTGCAGGATGCAGAGGGAGGGATGAGGCCGGACCTAAATCCCAGTGGAGTTCAGCACCTCCAGGAGCTTTTCCCAGGGATCTCTCCCTGTGGAACACCAGATGGGAATTGCACCGAGAACCCCCAAAATCCACATGAAACCCCAGCTGGACAAGAAACCCCCAAATCCACATTAAATCCAAAATTCTGGACACTCCAGACACGGGTGTGGGGCATTCCCGGGATCAGAGCAGCCCAGGGGATCATTCCACCCCTGATTTCTCCCTCGTTAACAATTCCTAATTGAATTCCTAATTCTAATTAAACCATCCCAAAGCCAAGGTCAGGCCAGGCTCAAAGCTCAGCCTCAGCCCCGCCACCAAAACATTTCCCCTGCCAGCTCAACGCCACGTCCAGGCCTGAAAATGCAGGAATTAGTGGGAATACCGGGAAAAAAATCCCAATTTTTACCGTTTTCCTCAAATCCCAAAATTATCCGTGCCCAGAGGAAGTTCCTCTGTTTAAGTCGCTTTTTTTAAGTTGCTCTTTGTAAATTCCTCGATTTAAGTTAAAATAAGTCTGAGCAGGAAAAGGATTTGGGGAAGAATTCCTGGAATCTGAGAATTTGAGGAATTTTAGAATAATAAAAATAATAATCAGGAAAATCACGGTTTACTTACGATTGTTGCTACCAGGGACAAGGGTTCATTCCCGGGGATGAGGAGTCATTCCCAGAGACGGGAATTCATTCCCGGGAACAGGAATTCATTCCCAGAGATGGGAATTCATTCCCAACACCTGGACCCGCAGAGGTTCCGAGGCTCCACCCGAGCTGAGCGAAAATTTTGGGATTTGTGCTTAAAAATCCGGGAAAAAAAAACCTCCGGGGAGCAGCAAAGCCCCTCCCTCGGAAGGGGAGGATTTGGGAATGGCCCCCAGGATCCAGCGCTTCTCCCTTCCCGGTCGAACCAGGAATTCCCAGCGCTGTCCTGGGGGGATTTTCCTTGAATGGGGCAGCAAATTCCAAGCGGGATCTTCCGGAGCCTGAATGACATCACCCCCCAGGCACTGCCCGGCACCTTTGTCTCCCAAAATGCCCGGAAAAAACAAGGAATTCTCGCTGTTCCGCGCCTCTGTCCTGCTGGGACACATTCCCAAAAAAAGCAGCTGTCCAGCCCTTTCCATCCCAAAATTCGCGCCGAGGCAAAACCAGGGAATTTTGGTGTCACCGCCTCCCAATCCGCACACGTGTGGCACCAAATATTCCCGAAATTCACCGTATCCCAGCCCCAGGTATCCCGTTCTTATCCCAAACCCATCCCGAATCCAACAGGAAGCACTTCCCAATCACGAGGTGACCCTAAAACCACATTCCAGAGGGGAACAGCCGCAACCTGAATCCCAAAAAATGGAAAATAAAACCTTGCCGAGCTTGGAGTCACTCCTTTGATATAAATAAATAGAAATAAATAGAAATAAATAGAAAAAAATAGAAATAAATAGAAATAAATAGAAATAAATATAAATAAATCGAAATAAATAGAAATAAATCCTCCAAGGATTTACTTCTCACCCAATTACAGCCGAAGTTTAATGTCCTGGGATTTTGCCCAGTAGGATCAGGGGACACTTTGGGAATTTCTCCCAATCCCACGGAAGGAAATAAATCCCTTTCGCGCTCCTTTCCTGCAGAAATTCGCCAGAAAATTCCAAGTTGGGAATGAGCCCTGCAGGCAAACACCGAGCACCAGGCTCTGGAGCTTTTCCTGCTGGATTCCCGTGCTGCAAAAAATTATAATTGTAATTATTTCTGCTGCCTGGGAATGCCACGCTTGGGATTCGCAGCCAGAAAACTTCCGCTGGTGCGTCTCAGACAGGAAGGAAATCCTGGAATGACAAAGGTGCTGGGGAAGTGGAAAAAGCTTGGAGCAAAACTGAGGGAATCCACTGGAATTGGGGCTCCAGCTCCTTCCCGATCCGGCCTCGTCCTCACATCAGTTTTTGGGATCAAATTTTGACTCCTGGCTCATGTTTTCCCAAATTTTAGGTCCTGCTCCACATCCTTCCCAGGGATTGCGGCCTCTGGGGTGGATCCCAAAAAGGCAAAGCTCACGGGAGAGGTGCAGCTGCAGGGATGGAGCATTTTTTGGGAAGTTTACCCCCCAAAAAATAGGAAAAGTTGGGAAAAAAAAAATCTAGGAAAAAGGAAATAACCTGTCCTGCCAACACTCCACCAACCAGAGCCACACTCGGACTTCCTCAAGGTTTTTCCTCACGGAGTCCTAAAATTCCGGAGGGAAAAACGCTCATTAAAAAATAAATATTTTTAGAATTTATAAATCCTCTGCTCCTTTCTAAACATCCAAACAAATCCCATTAAAATTCCATCAGCGGATCTGGGAACTGGTGCTCCGAGAAGCTCCAGCTGCCCCATCCCGGGGAACGTCCCAGGCCAGGATCCCAAATTCCCCGTTCAGGCTCCCCAAAGCCGAACACACAAAACTGGATTTTCCTTCAGTAATCCAACTTTCCAGACGCGTTAAAGCTGAAACACGGAGCTGGAAAATCCTTGGACGCGCTCAGAGCCAAGTTTTTCCCTTTCCTGCCTCCGTCCCACAGCCCCCGGGAGCATCGTTAATGTCCTTAATGAAGGGGAGGAGCATTCCCAGGGAAATGCAGGTGGAAAACTCAGCCCTTCCCGACGTCCTCCGGGAGCTGAATTTGGGTTTTCCACCACGGCACGTTTGCCAGGAAGGAGCTTGGATCCAACCTCACGGACGGTTTTCCTTAGGGAAAGGCGGGAAATAGGATCCAGACCCCATAAAAATCCCTCAAGTCCCAAAGGGAACAGCCCTGGGAGACTCCACAGCTCCAGTGAACGGCAAAAAAAAAATTCCTTGGGAAGAGCCACAGCCGAAAGGTGGAGTTCCAGACTGTCTGAATCCGTGTGGGGTTTAACGAAACCATGGGAATGTTCCGCGCTCCGATCCCAAATCCCAACCCCTCCGAGCCACCCACGGGCACACGGAGCCCCAGGAGCATCACCAGGACGGCTGGAAAAGCATCTTCATCCCACAGGGAGCTGAATTCCCATCGGGAAGGACTCCAGAAGCAGGTGGATAAACGCAGTTTCCATTTTAACAGCGGGATAGGAGGGAAGCAAATCCATAAATCCGTCCCATCGCGGAGGTGTCACTGGTCCAAGAGGGTCCTGCACCCTCGGGATGGGGACGATCTTGGAATCTTTTTCCAGGAAGTGAAGCACCGAGAGATGAAGTGGCTCCTGTTCCCAGCAGGATGCAAACATCCATCAGTATCCATCAGAATCCATGAGAATCCATCAGAATCCATCAGGAACAGCTTGTCCGGAGAAGCCACGGGTGCTCTATCCCAGAAAAAGTTCCAGGCCGGGCTGGACGGGGCTCGGAGCAGCCTGGGATTTGGAAGTGTCCCTGCCCAGGCTCTGGATGATCCGTAAGGTCCGTTCCAGCCTGGGATTGGAAGCAGGTCCAGGTTGGTGTGGGGCAGCTCCATGGAAAAGCTCCGTGTGGAATGTGCCGGCAGCTCTGAGCTCAGGGAATTGGGCTGAGCATCCAAAGGGTCTGGTCCTGCTGGATACCGACATTCCCAGGAATCCGGGCTCTGGGTGACGAGCGGACACGGAGAGCGACCAACGAGGCAAAAGAGAGCCAGAGTCACAGGAAAATTCCAGTAAAAGTTGTCGGCGTGGAGGAGTCCTCGTTCAGCTCCCGGCTCAGCAGCATCCCGGGAAGTGTCCGGGGCCAGCTGGGATTTGGTTTGGAGCACCCTGGGATAGTGGGAGCTGTCCCTGCCCATGGAACGGGATCATCCTTAAGTCCCTTCCCACCCAAACCATCCCAGGAATAATTCCCAGGGAAATAAGGCTCCGACCAACCCTCTCCGAGCAGCACAATCCCAACGCTCCGAAGCAATGCATTCCAAAAAACAGAGCCCTGCACATCCCTCCTCATCCCAGCCCGCGGCGGGGACAGAACGGGGAGAGCCGCAAACACCCCCCGGCCACCACGGCTCCGTCTGAATCCCACTCTTCCCAAACAGATCCTCAGGCGTTTCCACCCACAGCCAGTTATCCCAAAGAATCCTTTTCTCCAGGTGAAAGTGCTGGGAAAAGCACACCCGAATCAAGGACGCGACCCGGACGCGCAGGGAACGCCGGGATTCCAGCGGGGATGGGGGAACACCACCCCTAAAAACACCAGGGCACCTCCGGAAAACTTTCCGAGTCCCGACACGGATCACCCACCCCATGGAAACCCCAAAATCAGACCAATTAATCCAGAATTCCATGGAAAAGTGGTCAGAGGAGCCGCTGCGGCTCCGTTCAGCAGCCCAGCTTGGTGTCACTGGACATTTTTAGACACCGAACGGCGACGTGGGACAAGCCGGACACTTTGGGACACCGAATTCCAAGCGCCAGCCCAACCCCGGGCGCCAGGATCCCTCCACACGCTCCGAACTACGAAGGTGAGACACCTAAATGAGCCTGAAAGTTTTGGGATGAGCTGGAAAGTCTCTTGGGATGGGACCACCCCAGCAGGGCTAAGCTGAAGGGAAGCACTCCAGGCTCTCCCGTCACATCTGGCAAAACACAACCTGGATTCCAAACGGAATCCTCCGCTCCTCACTAATTTTAGACGGCTCAGCCACCAGCACCCGTTCCAGCCGCAACAAGGGGGAAGCTGCTCCTCAGCTGCTCCTCAGCTGCTCCAGGTGGGCACGGACACAACTCTCTCCAAAAAAAGGTTCGCTCTGCTGTCCCTGCTCCAAAAAAACACCATTTTTAGCTCTGCCTCCGATCTGGCCATCGCTCCGGGAGGGAGTGCTCCACGCCAGATGTCTGCTCCTTCCACCCCAGAGCCGGCAAAGTTTATGGAGCCCCTGAATCCTTCGCCAAGGAAGTCTAAAAATGTAAAAATAGCGTTGAGAACCAGCAGGAAAGGGGTGGCGGCGGGAGAAAGCCGGCAGGGACGGAGTGACTTCTCAGGAGAGGCGATAAAGCCGGAGGCCCCGGCGGGATGAGGGGGGTGGGTTGGTGAAATTCCCCATCCAGAGGAGAACCAGAGTTCCCGGCCATTAGGCTGCTCCCCCTTGCCTGGCTCCTTCCTCCTGGCAGAAAATGGGGTCAGGGCAGGGGCCGCCCTGGGGGGAGAGAATTCCAGGGGTAAAAGCAAGACGGGGCTCGGCAACTAGGAAAAACAGCGTTAATAATAATAATAATAATAAAGAAGGTAGTGAAAAATGGCCCCGCGGGGAGGCCGGGACACGTCCGCACGCTCCGCCCGGCTCCCCCCCGCGCACCCCCGGGCAGGGACGGGACAGGGACAGGGACGGGGAAAGGGACACGGGCCGGGACAGGGGGGACACAGCCCTAGAACCGACCCACCACCCCCGGCGCGGC
>VYZT01043133.1:20146-32654 GCA_013400735.1 Pomatostomus ruficeps
CCTCCGGGAGCGGCCGCGGGGCCCCGGGACGCGCCGGCATCGGGCCCGGCGATGTCCCCGCGATCGGCCGCCGGGCCCCGCCGCGGTTTGCAGCGGGATCGCCCCCCCGGGAATCGCCGAGGCCGCAGCGGGCACCGGGACCGGCAACGGGATCGGCCGCGGAGACACCGGGATCCCAGCGGGATCAGCCGCGGCACCACTGGGATTTTATTGGGACCATATTGGGATGGCCGGGGGCACGCTGGAATCCCACCGGGACCCCACCGGTCCCAGTTTTCCATGGAAATGGGCACACTGGGATCAGCCCGGGACTGCTGGGATCTCCTCCAGGTCGGGCACTGCACCGCCAGGATCTGCTCAGGATCACGCCTGGGTCGCTCCCAGGATCAGCCACGGGATCATTAAAATGTCCCCAGGACCACCAGGACCATACCAGGATCACCAGGGCCATACCAGGATCTCCCCAGGATCACCAGGGCCATACCAGGATCTCCCCAGGATCACCAGGACCGCACCGGGATCTCCCCAGGACCACCAGGACCATACTGGGATCTCCCCAGGATCACCAGGGCCATACCAGGATCTCCCCAGGACCACCAGGACCATACTGGGATCTCCCCAGGATCACCAGGACCGCACCGGGATCACTCCAGGATCACCAGGGCCACACCAGGCTCAGCCACAGTATTCCCGGGATCTCAGTGGGATTCCCCTGGGGCCACACCAGGATCTCCTTGGGATCAGCCCTGGGATCCTCAGGATCTCACCAGGATCGGATGGGAGATCACCTCGCCAGGATGAGCTCCAGGGCTGCCGGGATCACCTGGATCACTCAGGGACGGGCGGGATCTCACCGGGATCTCCTCAGCGCCACACCAGGATCACCCCCAGGACCACGGAGATCTCCCCGGGACCACACCAGGATCACACTCAGGACCACCAGCACCTCAGGAATCTGGGATCAGCTGCTTCCCTGGCATCCCCCAGACCCTGGACCCCAACATGTCTGGGATTCCTGGGACTGGGGGATCACTGGCAGACCGGGATCTCCTCCAGGATCAGGAGCACCCCCAGATCACGGCCTTGGCACCCGATCCCTGGAACTGTTCCAGGCCCCATTTCCCCTAAAAATCACTAAATCCCTTTTTTTTTTTCTCCTTTCACAGGTCATTTCCCAACTTCCCAAACCCTGGGAGAGCTCCTCCGTGGAGTGTTCGGGAGACCCAGCTGCTTTTTGGGATTCCTGTTCCCATGGAATCCCCCAAACCACATTTACAGCTTCCAATATGGAGATTTTTAGGGATTTTCCCAGATTTGGGAGCACGGTGTGGACAGAAGGGACCCACAGGGATGGAGGGGAGGACAAAGCAAGGCTGAGTTCCGGTCGTGTGGAAGCGTTTCCTTGGGAAATCCAGCCTGGCCTGAATTCCCAGCCTCTGGACATGGGCAATTCCAAGGAAAAGGAGATTTCTGGGATGTTCTCCAACCCCCTTCCAGGGGGCAGGTGCCGTTATGGGGACAAATCAAAGCAAACTGAGCACCGTGGATTCATTAATTTTCCCAGTTTTCCATGGAAATGGGGGAAAACCTGGGATGTGTGAATTAGGGATGCTCCCAGGGATGAAGGAGCACTGTGGGGGCTCCCAGCGTTCTTCTCCCAGCTTCCCAAAAAATTTTGAGGGAGCTGGAGGGGCTCATCCTGGAGAAAAGGAGGCTCAGGGGGAACCTTCTGGCTCCTTGAAATTCCCTGGAAGAAGCTTGGAGCCGGGAGAGGGTCGGGATAGGACAAGAGGAAAAGGCCTCAAGGGGAGGTTGGGGTGGGATATTGGGAAAATTCCTTCCTGGAAAGGGTGGAGTCCCCATTCCCAGAGGGATTTCAAAGCCCTGTGGATGTGGCCCTTGGGGACACGCTCAGGGGTGGCCTGGGCCGTGCTGAGGGATGGTTGGAATTGTTCTTTTCCAACCTGAACCTTTCCATGATTCCCAGAAATGAATCTTTGTTCCATTCCCTTCTCCAGGCAGATCCAACAGATCCACAACTCGTTGCTCCAGCGGGAACAAGCCCAGGAGACCCAGCAGGAAAGAGGGAATCAGGAGCAGCCTGGGTTATCCCCAGATCCCTCTCCTCCTTTTCCAGAGGCTCAGGAAAGCGAGCGCTGCCGTTCGAGCTGTCCTGTCCAAAGAGATTCCCAACAATTCCCCACCCGCCCCGTAGCTGGTGCTGCTCTTGCCGTTTATTTTGGTGAATCTACGGTGGACGCGAGCCCCGGGCACTTCCCGAGGGGGCATTCCCGGCCGGGGGAATGCCGGGATCCGGGCTACGTGACGGGCAGGAAGGACAGCGGCTTCTTCCTCCCGGCCGCCGAGCCCGGCGTGGGTTTCCTGCGCATTTTCCGGAGGGACGCCATGGTCCTGTTGAAGGTGTGCTGGGAACAGGGAGCACCAGGGGATCATTGGCCTCGGCTCAGTTCTCACCTGGAAAAGCTTTTTTCCCCCAAAAAACAAAACCAAACACCTTCCCAGCCTTTCCAAGTGCTGCTGGAAAAAGCTGGGAAAATCCCCATCACACGGCATTGCTCTGCCAGCGGCAGATCCGGAGCGCTGGGAAGCTGCTTTTGAGGTGTTTTCGTGGAATTCCAGAAAAATTTCAGTTGGAAAGGATCTTAAAAATCATCCCATCCATCCCAACTCCATGGGCAGGGACACCTCCCACTGTCTCAGGGGGATCCAGCCTGGCCTTGGACATTCCAGGGATCCAGGGGCAGCCACAGCTGCTCTGGAATTCCAGCCCAGCCAGGAATTCCCAATTCCCAAGATCCCATCCATGGCTGCCCTCTGGCAGTGGGAAGCCATTCCCTGTGTCCTGTCCCTGCAGCCCTTGTCCCCAGTCCCTCTCCAGCTCTCCTGGAGCCCCTTCAGGCCCTGCAAGGGGCTCGGAGCTCTCCCTGGATCCTTCCCTTCTCCGGGGGAACATTCCCATTTGTTCTGGCCAGGTTGGACAGGGTTTGGAGCAGCCTGGGACAGTGGGAGGTGTCCCTGCCATGGCAGGGGTGGCACTGGATGATCCCTCTCATCCCAATCCATCCTGGGATTCCCCCTGGGCCCGGCTGGGGTTACCTTTTGATCCGTCCTCATCCTGGCCCTGTAGAAGGACACGGAGCTGGGGCACCCCGGCAGCGCCATCTCCTGCATCCGCTCAAACTTGTCCTGCTCGTCCTCGTCCTGCCAGGGAAAATCATTCCCTGTTCCATGGGGGAAACACCCCCCTGGAGAGCCGGGACAGCGATCCCGTGTGCTGCACCCAGC
Organism: Pomatostomus ruficeps; assembly: GCA_013400735.1. Classification (NCBI taxonomy): domain Eukaryota; kingdom Metazoa; phylum Chordata; class Aves; order Passeriformes; family Timaliidae; genus Pomatostomus; species Pomatostomus ruficeps. The sequence goes on from VYZT01043133.1 coordinate 23,453, forward strand.
ACCAATCCACCCATGGAAATCCCTGGGAGTGAGAGGTTCCCCTTTCCACACCTTGGAGCAGCAGCTTTGGGCAAAAATCTGCGAGGGTTGGGGCTTTCCCATGGGAAAAATGAACATTCCCAGCTCTCCCAGCCCGGCTGCAGAGCAGAGGGGCTCCAGCCCTGGAGCAGCTCCATGGATTCCTCTGGAATCTCTCCAGCAGCTCCGGGTCCTGCTGCCGTTGGATCCAGGGCTGGAGCAGCTCTGCAGGGAGGGTCTCACCTCAGAGGGACAGAATTCCCCCCTTTTCCCGCTGCTCACACTTTTTTTGATCCCAGAATTCCAAGAAATGGGGGTTTGAATAAAAATGTGTTTTTACAGGATGAGAAAAGCCCCCTCAGTGGTGGCTCTGACCACAGGGCCACAGGAGTTTGGTGCAAACCTCAGCTCCCAGGGGCTGGAATCGGGCTCCCAGGGGCTGGAATCGGGCTCCCAGGGGCTGGAATCGGGCTCCCAAGCATCCCTGCAGCCCCAGGCACTTTCTCCCGATTCCTGATATTCCACAGATGCCCAGGTGCCTCCGTCACTGTCCTGATTTAGCCTCTGAACCGTGAAGGGAATGTGGCAGCGGGATGTGGCTCCCGATATTCCCTCTGTGCCTCGTTCAGCACCATCTCCTTCTCCTCCTTCTCCTTCTCCTTCTCCTTCTCCTTCTCCTTCTCCTTCTCCTTCTCCTTCTCCTTCTCCTTCTCCTTCTCCTTCTCCTTCTCCTTCTCCTTCTCCTTCTCCTCCTCCTCCTTCTCCTCCTTTTCCTTCTCCTCCTCCTCCTTCCCCGGGCTCCCCCATTCCCTCCCCATCCCACCCATCCCGAGGAGCATCCGCGGAGCTCCGGGATCGCTCACCAGGCACGTGACTCTGTTTATGGGAATCATCCCGGGTCTGATGTTCCCGCCGGGCTTCAGAGCTTCCCTCAGGTGCTCGGGGATGAGGAAGGATTCGTTGTACCAGATCTCGAACTCTGCAAGGCCAAGGGTTTGAGATGTGTAATTAACAGCTGTAATTAATGACCCGCAGGACGGCATGGATCGCTCTCCCTATGGATCAGGCAGGATCTCCGTGCTTTTAAACCCTCGGATGGGAGCTCGGAGCTCCGGGATTCGGGGTTTAAATGATTGGAAAAGTTAATTTAACTGCTGGCTGTGCTGAGGGGGTGGTGGCCGGCTCGGGGACAGCCCCTGGCCATGGGAAGGCGCTGCTCCTGCAGCCCCCAGGATCCCTCTGGATCCCTCTGGAATGGGCTCGGATTTCAATCCCACGCCTGCCATCCCATAATAGCCACTGGGAGCACGCAGCAGGTGGGAATTGTGTCCTTATAAATCCTGGGAGCTTCCCAGGCCCGCTCTGGGCAAATCCTGGATGTCTGAGCAAACAGCAAACATCTGGAGCTCCCAAAAATCCCGGATCCAAGGGAAGCCAGCGGCAGAGCTGGAATGATCCATTATCCCGGGAATAATGATCCATTATCCCGGGAATAATGATCCGTGTGGGATTTCCCGCGGCGTGGGATGCCCCTGACGGATCCAAGCTGTCCCCTGGCACGGCACCCAAATGTTTGGGGCTCTTCCATCAAAGAGGCAAATCCAGGGAGGCAGCGGGGGCGGTTTGAATCCACTGATTCCGAGCTGGAGCCCACCAGGAATTTGCAGGGAATTCCCAGGCAGAGCTGTGACGGAGCTCTTGTTCCTGACAAGCTCTGGAGCCCGGGAATCACGGAGGGACAGAGGAAATATCGGGAATCCAGAGCCAAAGCCCCGTCCTGGAGCAATTCCTTAACCAGCAGCTCTGTCAGATAAAATCAAGGATGAGATCCAGTGGGAGCACTGCTGTAAAATTCCTTGTGGAAGTTTTTTTCCCCAGGGAGTGGTGTGACCTAGGACATTATCTGGGAGAGGGGATCTGCAACAATTCCAGGTCAGGTCCAAAAAAATTACCTGATCCTGGATTTCTGGAAGAAAACAGGGAAAAGGACAAGAGAGGATGGTAACTTTGACAAGGGCTGGAGGGACAGGACACAGGGAATGGCTTCCCACTGCTTGGATGGGATATTGGGCAGGAATTCCTGGCTGGGCTGGAACTCCCAGAGCAGCTGTGGCTGCCCCTGGATCCCTGGAATGCCCAAGGTCCGGCTGGATGGGATTGGAGCACCCTGGGATAGTGGGAGGGGATTGGATCTGGATGGGCTCTCAGGCTTCCATCCCAAACCCTTCTGGGATTCCAGGGTGTTGGCGAGTGCTCCAGCCGGGATTTCTCCCAGCCGAGCCGGAGCTGCTCCGTACCCGAGATGAGTCTCTTCCGGCATTTATCCACCAGCTGCTGGCAGTACTGGATCTCTGCCTTCAGCTCCTGCAGCTCGACAAAGCCGGCCCTGTGCTCCTCCTTCAGCTCCTTCAGCTTCAGGATCAGGGAAAATTCCTTCTCGTCGATGATCACCTGGCCCTTCTCATCCGTGTATTCCCCTGGAGAGGGAGGGAAGGTGCTGGTGAAGGGCAGGGACAGGGCTCTGCAGAGGTGACACTCTGATGGAGGGGCTGACTTGGCTCCCAGGGAAAAAATCTCTGGGAGATTTTTGTCTAGGTGGGATATTGGGAAGGAATTCCTGGCTGGGAGGGTGGTGAGGGACTGGGATGGAATTCCCAGAGAAGCCCCTGGATCCCTGGCAGTGCCCAAGGCCAGGCTGGATTTGGTTTGGAGCAGCCTGGGATGGTGGGAGGTCCATGGCTGGGGTGGAGTGGGATGATCCCTACGATCCCTTCCCACCAAACCACTCTGGAATCTCTAATTCCTTGAATCCCAGAGCTCCGTCCCTCTGCCCCAGGCTGCCTCCTCACCCTCCTGCCTCCGCTTCCTCTTCTGGGCCTCCAGAGCCTCCCTGATCCCCTCCATCTCCCACTTGCTGCGGTTGATCCGCTGCGCCACGGAGCTGCTCCTCTTCCGCCGGGAGATGAGGATGCTCTTGTTCTCCCGGAAGATCCGGTGGATCTCCCGTCCCGCCTCCTTCTTGAACAGCTCAAACGCCTCCTGCTTGGACGGAGGGGACCTGGAACCGGACACGGACACCGGGGTTCTTGGTGCTGCCCTGCAGCGCGGGATCAGGGAATTGTTGAGGGTGGAAAAGCCCTCCAGGATCATCGAGTCCAACCATCCCCAGCACTGCCAAGGCCACCGCTGACTGTGTCCCCAAGTGCCACATCCACAGGGATTTTAAATCCCCCCAGGGATGGGGACTCCTCCACTGCCCTGGGCAGCTGTGCCAGGGCTGGGCAGTCTTTTCCAGGAGGAATTTTCCCAAATTCCACCCTGAGCCTCCCCTGGCCCAGCCTGAGGCCGTTCCCTGTGCTCCTGTCCCTGTGCCCTGGGAGCAGATTCCAAATCCCACCTGGCTCCAAACTTTCAGGGAGTTGTGCAGAGCCAGAAGGGCCCCCGGAGCCTCCTTTGCTCCAGGCTGCACATTCCCAGCTCCCTCAGGAATTCTCCAGCCCCTTCCCAGCTCCATTCCCTTTCCTAGGAAGTGGCTTGGATGCCACCGTGTCCCCCTGAACCCCTGGTGTTATCCCAATATGAGCCACTCCAGGTTAAAAAAAAAAAAAGAGAGAATGTCCCAGTCCACAGCTGCTGCTCGGTGCTGTGGAGATTCCTGGAGAGCAGAAGGCAGGAACAGAAAATCCGGGAATGGTTTGGGTTGGAGGGAACATTAAAGCTCATCTCATTCCAGGGCAGGTACCCGGGAGGCTCCACATTCCTCCCTCCAGCCTGGGCAAAGCCGAATTCCAGCTGCTGCCTTCCCTGGGTGACCTCTTAAGGGCATTTTCCAGCTCCTCCGGGGCTGCGTGATGCTGTTCCCGGGCCCGAATGCTGGCACGGGGCTGTAAACAACGGCCCCGGGCAGAGAGCCAGGGCTGCAGCTCTGGGAGCCAGCCCTGAGCCGCTGGGAATGCTCCGGGATGGGGCTGGAAGGACTCCGGGATGGGGCTGCAGCTCTGGGATGGGGCTGGGAGGGCTCCGGGATGGGGCTGCAGCTCCAGGAGCCGGCCCCGAGCTGCTGGGAATGCTCCGGGATGGGGCTGGAAGGACTCCGGGATGGGGCTGCAGCTCTGGGATGGGGCTGGAAGGGCTCCGGGATGGGGCTGGAAGGGCTCCGGGATGGGGCTGGAAGGGCTCTGGGATGGGGCTGCAGCTCCAGGAGCCGGCCCCGAGCCGCTGGAAGGGCTCTGGAATGGTCCTGGCAGTCCCGGGAATGCCACAGGGACACAGATCCCTCGTGGAGGGAATGGGAACCCGGTGAGGAGCTCCAGGAGGGAATTCCCCCGTGACTCTGCTCTGTGGGAATCCAGAAACCTCATCCCGAGCGGATCCCAGCACGGGCAGCTGGAAAGGGGAATTCTGTCCCTCTGCCCCACTCAGGTGATTCCCCCCTGCAGGACCTGGAGCTGCTGGAGAGAGCCCAGAGGAGGCCCTGGGGCTGCTCCCAGAGCTGGGAATGTTCCCCTGGAGAAGGGAAGGATCCAGGGAGAGCTCCGAGCCCCTGGCAGGGCCTGAAGGGGCTCCAGGAGAGCTGGAGAGGGACTGGGGACAAGGGCTGCAGGGACAGGACNCACTCACCAAAGGGATGTTGTCATTTTTGGAGATTCAAGAATTAATTTTATTACAAGAAAATTAAATTAATTCAATTTTTTTTGAGCTTGAAGAATTAAATTAATTTTATTAAAATTAATTAAATTAATTAAATTTTTTTTTTAAATCGAGAGCGAGAGGCCAGGGCAGAGCTGGAAGCACACGGAGGTGACCCCCCCCCCATCATTTGGTGCTCAGGGTGTTCCCACCACCCCTCCTGTCCTGTATTCCCAAATCCAGCCCCAAAGATCTCCAAACCTCTCCCCTTTTCCTTGCAGCTGCACTCAGGGAACACAATCCCTGGAAAAAGGGATGGACTCTGTTCCCAGGGAAAGCCTACCTGGGTTTCTGGGAATCGTCCCCTGAAGATGGGATTGAGGTCTCTCCGTCACTGCCCTGCTCACTTCCCTCCTCCTCCTCCTCCTCATCCTTGCTGGGGCTCTTGGATGGGGAAGAATCCTCAGCAGGGGGGCTCCCACTTTTTTCCTTCCTGAAAAAGGGGGGGAAAAGAGGAATGCGGTTCATGGAATTCTTCCTCAGAGGAATCTGCAGCCAAAAATTGCTGAGGGTTTTGGCTTTGCTGATTGAAAATGTGGTGATCTGAGGCGGCTTCTACCGAATCCCTGGCGGGGTTTAAAATCCCTGTGGATGTGGCACTTGGGGACACGGCCGGGGTGGCCTTGGCAGCGCTGGGGATGGTTGGATTTGATGACCTTGGAGGGTTTTTCCAACCCAAACCATTCCAGGATTCCCTGATTCTCAGAGGTAAAGGAGCGCGGTGTGACCGCCTGACTCACGCCAGCTGCTCGTCGCCCTTCCTGGCCTCCTTCTTCCCGCCGGGAATGGGGGATCCGGGAGGACTCCCAGCCTCGGGGGCCTCTTCATCCTCCTCCTGCTCCGAGTCCTCGTCCCCATCCACGGCACTGTCCTGGAAACAGAGGAAAAATCCGTTTGTCTGCACCATGGGAGCCCAGCAGCTCCTCCATCCCATGGGACGGCCGGATCCGGGAATCCAAAACTCCGTGTGGGATCCCCCAGCGGGATTTATGGATCGTGAGGGATTTGTGCACCTGGCTCCAGAAATTATAAGGAATAAAAAAATGGATTTCAGCAGAGCAGGACCTCACCTCCTCCAGGGCAGGGACAGACGGGTCACCCTGCAGATTGCGCAGGATGAGGGGAGGTGGCTTTAAACTGGAAGGGGGGACTGGATAAATGGGATTTTGGGATGGAATTCCTGGCTGGGAAGGTGAGGAGGGGCTGGGATGGAATTCCCAGAGCAGCTGTGGCTGCCCCTGGATCCCTGGCAGTGCCCAGGGGTGGATTTGGTTTGGAGCCGCCTGGGATGGTGGGAGGTGTCCCAATCAATGGAACGGGATGATCTTTAACATTTTCCAACCCAAACCATCCTGGGATTTTAATTCCCAATTAATCAATTATTCTGTGCAGATAAATGGCTCAGGAATTCCTCTTTGCTCTGGACACATTTTTTTTTTTTTTTTTTTTTAAGAAACTCACCCCGTTTAACATTTCTGCGCTCGATTTCAACGGGGAAAAGCTGCATTTGAGGGAATTCCCAGTTTGGATTCTGTGCCAGCCCGAGCCCCGGGCGTTACCGTGTCCTCCTGCTCCTCCTGCTCCTCCTCAGCACCGTCCACGCGGAGCTCGGAGCTGCCCTCGGAGCCGGACCCGGAGCTGGGCTCGGAATCGCTGTCCCCGCGCCCCAGCCCGTACTTGTTCCAGAGCCTCCACTCCACTTCTTCCTCCTGTTGGCTGAGGGAAAACATCCCTCAGGGACCCTCTGATCCCTGCCACCACCGCGTTCCCAAAGAAAACACCTTTTCCCTGGAGTTTCATCGCCCAAAACCCCTCCTCTGCTTGCCCTTCAAAACCTTTCTCCTCTCCCTTCCTCTCTGCTGTGGTTTTTCCTCTCCCTTCCTCTCTGTTGTGGTTTCAGTAGCAGGGACGGGGTCGTAAAGATGTTTTTTCTGAGAAGTTTCTACAATTCTTTCTTATTTTTAGCAATCTCTGATGGATTTGAAGATGATGGGCGTGTTACTGGTTATGTATGACCTAAAAAAAAACACCCCACCTTTCCTCCTCCTTACATTATTAATTAAAAAAAAAAATTTAAAAAATAGTAAAAAAATTTAAATATTTGGGTTTATTTCTCGTATTCTCCTTCTAGCTCTAATAATAATAAAATTTCACTTTACAACTTAAATTAATCCTGGTTTTATTCTTAAAATGTTTTCTCCCTATTCCTTATCTCAACTGATAAACCTTTAATTCCCTAATTTTTTTTATTCCCCCTCTCTTTCCTTCCTCTACCCAAAAAACCAAAAAAACCCCCCAAAACCAAAAAATAATAATAATAAAAAAATAAATAACTACTGTAATTACTTAACCAAAATCAAAACCACAACGCTCTCCCTTCCCAGGATGTTCCTTTAGGGCTCTGCGATACTGAAGTTTTTTTATTTTTATTTTAATATTTTAATTTTTTAATAACTTTTTGATGGTCCACATCAAACCCCGCTAACTCTGCCCAACCCCACCAAATGGTTTTAATCTTTAATCCAGGCTGGATGGGGTTTGGAGCGGCCTGGGATGGAGGGAGGTGTCCCTGCTGGGATGGGATCATCCTCGAGCTCTTCCCGACTCAAATCCGTGTGGGATTCTGGAATGAACTTACCTCAAAATCACCTTAAACTGCCTGAACGCCTCCTGGATCTGCCTGACGTTCACGATCTGGGGAAGAGAGGCACAAGGACATCAGTGTCGGTGTGAATTCTGCGAAGAAGTTCCAAATAAATCAATTTAAAGGGTTTTGAGAATGAGGAAAAGTCTCCTGGAGCTTCCAAACCGGCAAAAATGGAATAAAAACAGCATTAACGTGCAAAAAGAAATTAAATTACAATTTTTTAGTGGGTTTGGGGTGACAAACAGCCTCTCCGGAAGGCATTTCCAGTGCTTCTCTCCTGGAATCAGGGTGGAAGTCCCTTTTCTCCCCTACTCACATCGATCTCCTCGATGACTCCTCTGAGGTATTTCTGGACCTGGGATCTGATTTCTGCCCTCTGGGCTGCAGTCAGGGGGTTGTAAGTCACCAAGGAACGGTTTGCCTGGGAAAAAAAATTTAACAAAAAGATGGAAAACTGAGAATCAGGGAATCACAAACAGCTGAGGGAGGCTGTGGGAATGATGGGGACAGAGATTTGGGAGCTCCTGTTGTGGCGGGACAAGGAGTGATGGGTTTAAATTAAAAGAGGGGAGATCCAGGCTGGATTTTGGGAAGGAATTCCTGGCTGGGATGGAATTCCCAGGGAAGCTGTGGCTGCCCCTGGATCCCTGGAAGTGCCCAAGGCCGGGCTGGACGGGGCTGGGAGCACCTGGGACGGTGGGAGGTGGATCAGGGGTGGAATGGGATGGAGTTTAAGGTCCCTTCAACCCAAACCATCCCGGAATTCCGGGATTCCAGTGGTCTGGCAAACACCTGGGCCTGTTTCTGTTTGGGATTCCCATCACCTGACTTGGCAGGAGAGAGTCTGGCAAAACCCCAAACCCAGGGGATTGAGATTCCAGCAGAACCCCGCTGCGTGTGGGATCTCCGGAGCTTCCCCGAAGCCCCGGGGGACGGCGCTGGGGGCGGAGGGGAGGATATAAATAAAAAATAAATAAAATAAAAATAAAAATAAAACCCCGGCGGGCTCCTCACCAGGCAGTCCTGCATGATCAGCTCCTGCTTCAGGAGGTGGATCTCCTCCTCCAGGGCCTTCACCGACACCTAGCAGGGAAAAAAAAATTTAAAAAATAAGGAAATGCCTGAATTATATCGGGAAAAAATAAAAATCCCTGCTGAAAGCAGCACGGAATTGGCTGCTGGAGGATTTCCCAGCTCCCTCAGGCCTTGGAAAAGCGGGACTGGAAAATATTTTGGCTTTGAGCTCCCAGCAGGAGAGTTTCTGCTGGGTCCTGCATTTCTCCACATCACGGGAAATCCTCAAGGATTCACTGTTTAAAAAGCATTCCCAGAAAGCTGAGGACAGAAATCCTGGGATTCGAGGAGAAGCGGGCACTGAGCTGCTTCAGCAGCAGCAGAGCACAGAGTTTCCTTCAATTCCAGCTCCTCCCGGTTGTTTTTCACTCTGGAAGGGCACTCAGGGCATCTAAAATCCGGTTTATTTTCAATTATTTCCTTGATTAATGGAATTTTCTAATTGCGGCGTTCCCAGCAGCAACGGGGACGGAGCGGCGGGAGGAGCGGAGATGATTTCCCCGCACGCCAGGGGAAGGATTCACCACCCAACCTCTCCGCCGGGAGCTGCATCCGCCGGGAGAAGTGCGGGATGTGCGGGAGAGAGGAATTCCCAGCCAGGAATGGGAGCGCCAGCCCAGCGAACCGGGATTCAACACCCACAAAAATTTAATTTTTGTTTAATATCGATCCGTTCCTGCCCAAAATCAGCTGGGCTGATCGCTTGTTAAACGATTAAATGATTTAAATTCATTATTTGATTATTTGAGTGATTTATTTAAATTAAGCTAAAGC